>JAUCNO010001091.1:12058523-12075810 GCA_032353835.1 Enteromius viviparus | reverse complement strand
GCTTAGTCTGGCCAAGCTACCTTACTACCCGCCTTCTGGGAGGCGGGCTTAACCTGCGTCCATCAGATGCCTCTGTAATACTACTGGACGAATCTACAATAGGGTTGGGTCGATAGACGATGCATTCATCCATCGTCGATGGGTGATAGACATCACGATGCTACAGCTCGAGAAAAACACACTTAATCTATGGCGGCAAATCTATGCCATTAATAATTGAGCGCACCACTGATGCTGGCGAGAGGAAAACAGATCTACATGTGAAGAAACGGGGCACGCAAGCACATTTCAAACCCTGCAACTAAACAACCCCCTAACAACCGCTGCCCACAACGACGATGCCATCGTCCATCGTGATGTTTCACATTAGACATCGTATGATGCCAAATTGGTCGACATCGCCCAACCCTAATCTACAACCAATCAGACCACTAATTCCGATGATGTATGCATAGCGACGGAACCTGAAGCCACTGTCATCAATTGTAGCTAGCTTCATTAAAGCAGTAGGACAATGTCATCAAGCGATTTCTGCCGGTTTTGCCAGATTAATATGAGAGTAGCTGGTATTTAGTCATTCGAGTTTAGCAAGCAATTGAGCATCGCAGAACTGCTGCATCATTGCGTTATCCCCCCTCAGTCGTGCCAGGGGGATGGGGCGAGGGAAGCTCGTTTCTCATTGGTTCCCACTTTTTTGGGAACGGAAACGCTCTAAACGGCAGTTTTGCCAGACTGACTTTGCTCGCAAAAATTTTATGTAGCATCACAGGCTAGCAAAGTTGCATTGTGAGAGATAAAATTGCAAATACAAGAAATACTCACCCAGCACAATTTGGAGAAACAAAGCTGCACTGCAACATAAAGTCATTATTACAAGAAATAAAGTCACATTGTGAGATATAGTCACCTCTACAAGAAACAAAGTCGCCTTGTGAGATAAAAAGTTGCATCACAAGAGACAAAATTGCAGTGCGAGAAATAAAATTGCAATTACAAAACTTAAAGTTACAATTACAAGAAACAAAAAAAAAAATCACAAGTACGTAAAAAAAACCCACCTTGAGATAAATTAGCAATTACGAGAAATAACTAAAAAAAGTTGCCTTTACGAGGCAGAAAGCTGTTCTGTAAAAAAAATAACTAACTTCGCTATATAAAAATCTGCATTGTGAGATATAAAGTTGCAACTATGAGAAACAAAGCTACTTGGACTAAAATTGGGAGTGGAAACAGCCTACTACAATTTGGCTTCACAGAGAATGACAAGCTCACTCGAAAAACGGCCACTGTAGTAATCAGAGCAGAGCAGAACCACATCATTAACAAGCCTCTGCCATCTAGAAAAGGAGGCATGGCAACTCCAAATGACACCAATCGAGGGGCCAGAGTGCATTTGTGTAATGAAAGATCACTTCAATTAACCTTGACACAGTCAAAACAGCCTCTTAGATAAAAACAGAAACAGATTGCACACAAACAGTCCAGTGAAAGGACAACCAGCATGATTGTGCGGAAAAGCCCAGGGTAGGGGGAGATTGGTCGTATGAGTGCAGGGTGCCTGTGGGATTGGACAGCAGCACATGCAGTCATGCAGAAACATGCTGAGGTATCCAGCAGGAAATGTGCTTTTTGAACAATATACGCGAGGAAATAGGGCCAAAAATATATCAGGAAAACAATCTCTCGCTCTTTCCATGTTCAAGTGGTTTGAATTACAAATGAGCGTTCTCAGCTTCTCACTGGAGGTATAAACAAGGCGAACCTTTAGAAACTAGGCCACCAGAGGATACAGGTGCTATGGGGTGGGGTGAGGGGGCTTTTCAAAACACTCGATATTGATCAAACAAGAACAGTAGGATAATCTTCAACAAAGGTTATGCTGTACATGGATCTCAAATGAAGCATCTCACAATGCTACACACAATACGAGTTCACATGGCTTATCGGAGCAACCCGGGGAGCTGATAAAATCCAAGCCCTGATGACACTGGACACACACAAAGGGGTAAATTAATCAAGCTCAAACTGTTTAATCGTGATGAACTTTATCTGGGAAACCAGACCAATCTCACAGCCGATCCACTGAAAGAGAAAAGGCTTTTTTCTATGTATAAACATTACAAACTAGATTTTTAGATATCATTGAATGGTGCTGCTCGATGCTGTTGACAAGGGTAGGTATCACAAATAATTTTCTTTATAGGGGAAATATGAAGAAGTAAAATAAAAGTAAAAGCTAGATTTTTTAGAACTTTGCTGACCAAAAATAAATTGGTCCAAAAAAAAACCTGAAATAAAAATACAACTAATAAAAATGACACATTTACACACTGAGAAATATATAGTTTATATATACATACACACACACACACATATACACATACACAAATAAATGAATATTTAAAGAATATTATTCTTCACCACTTATAAATAATACTAGAATCTCAAATATGATTTAAAATTTAAATTTGATTTTATATATATATATATATATATTTTTTTCTCAGCAGTATGAAACTGCTCTGTTTGTACATTATAATAATGATGCCATCATCTAATTTTCAAAGCATTAAATGTTTTGATTTTGAATGTTGGCCATTAATCATTTATCAACTGATTGTGTCAAGTATTATTGAATCAGCCATAAATTTAATATAATTATAACTAGAATCCTATCAGCACATAGTTTTTACCAACTGGTATAAAGCCTAAAATGATTTCAGATTTCACAGCTGTGGATAGAGTTTACCTCCCAGGACAGATATGCCTTTAATTGCACGAGCTTACTGCATTGATTTTTACAAGCAGAACTAAACTTCTCTCTCTAAAAAATCTCAGAGCAAAAATAGACGCTAAGCAGGTTCATCATTATGATGTGATCCCACACGGCCCGCTCTGCACTCTCTCGGTTTAAAGCAACACATCTAATCCACGGGAGCATCACGCACATGCAGCTTAGCTCTTTACACAGTTCACCAGCAGTCTGCTAAACTGTGCCAGGCCTTAAAAAGGTAGAGCAATCAGCACATCTGTTAAAACAAGGCCAGACAAAGATTGAAGAAAAACAGGGTCAGAGGACAAAGACTGGCTACTGGTATTACAAGTAAAAAGTGTTTTTTATTTGACAATTACACTTGCTTTCTTGGCAAAAGCTGATTGTGCTTTCAAATCAGGTTACACGAAATGTGCATATCTCATGTGAGACAACTAGAATAAACAAAAAGCTCCCTGTGCCAAAAACACACGACAAGCAGATGAAGTCATTTGAGAGTCATCTGTTGATAGCAATCACAGCATGAGTGATTGAAATCAAAATGATCAGTAGTGACGGTCACGTGCAATGCCTGGCACTGATTGATTGCTCAGTGCAAGTCACTTTGAACCACAGTACTTCATGATACCTTTTAAAACCTTTCAAGTTCAATAACCTTTAAGATGCATGTTTGTGATAAGACAAATACGATAACGTCAATCAAACCAACCATCATCTCTCAAAAACTCAGGTTTATAGTGTGTGTATAGCCTATATATAAAAAAACAACAACAACAATCACTTCTTCCTTCCTATTTTTGGCATCTTGAACGTTTAAAACTGTCTGATTTAGCTCAATGCCCTCTCTGTTCATCCATGTAAACCCCTTTTAGATGTTCCCCCAGGATGCCAACTACTCAATTAAACCCATTAAAACAGATATCATCAGATACTAGCCCAGGATTTGACACCACAAAAATATTCAGACAATCAATATGAGGATAATGATGATTGTTTTTATTGATGCTTTGAGGCATCCTTAAACATAGAATCGATCCAATCTCTCGTCTAACAGATACAGGTTTCGGTAAGTGATTGGGAACATAATTGAGTTTCTGTTCTTTACATAATTTAGGTAATTAAGCTGTGCATTTATTTTTGATCAATCAATATCTTCTACATCCATGTATCTCCATCTCTACATATATCTAAATAAATATTATGCTACTATATGTGCTATGAGTTTAATTCAAGTTAAAAAGGCTCCGTTCACTTTTTTTTTTGCTCATATTTTCTGAGCCATCATGTCAGCTCTGTCACACAGATTGTAAATGTATTTGAGATTTTAGATCATTTTCCTCATCACAAAAGAAACAATTTCCTATAGTATAACCAGCAATTTTAGAAAAACAAAATGGCTACTGCATTTAATAAATGTGTGATATGCAAAAATATGTTTACTTTCTTAACACTGCAATACGACCTGTCTGAGTTGAAATGGTTCAAATTAACATCTTGTGGTCTCAATACACTGGATTTAATGTTATAATGGTCAGTTTAATGTTTATGTCTGTTAACATCTGCCACTTATTTTTGTGTCTTTACATGAATTGACCAGTATGCATGGAAAAGTGCACATTCTTCATCAAAAAACTGAAGATTAAGCACAAACATACGGAACATTTTAACACTAATACAATTTGTTGAGCAAATTCTGTCCCTTATCTCAAAAATCAGTGTAGTTCTCGAATTTATTTTGTAGTCTCTTGTCAAGTTCGAGCGTGCTATTCCCAGCAAAGCATATTAATAGGCTACATTAAATGTATTTGCATGTCTTAATATGAGCAGGATAATGTGATTCGAGCAGTCTGGCTCATAAGAAATCAGTGCACGTTAGCTAGTGTGTGTTATCCCTGCTGGAGTGCGTTTACAATAACGCTACAATGCATATAATACACAATAACTCAATCTTACCTGCTAAAGCATCGGGCTCCAGACCCGTTTCGTTGTCTATTCCGCATATAACAAAGTAATGTGCGAAGCGGCAGGGCGATGACCCAGAGCCGCTCATAGTCGCGCTCATATCGGCTCGAGCTGATCCGCTTTGTCCGCGACTGTTATTCAGATCCAACCAGCTCCATATCCAGCGTTCCCGGGCAAAATAAATCAACAAAGCGCCGTTTCGGTGAACGCTAATGGCTGCGCGTTTGTGCGGTGAACTTCGCGAAGAAGTGTATGTAGGTATAATATTTGGTTCGCTGCTGTGTCTGTGTGAGTTCTCGCTGCTTGACCGCGCACTGACGCGCCGCTTCAGCTGATCACACTCAGCCAATCCACAACGCTCAGATGTGTCGCCTCAAGTATTTGTTTGAGATAGAGCGTGCAGTGATGTAAGCCGTGACATTTTATGATTCACCAGCACAAACAAATCAATAAGCAAATATTTTTTCATACGAATTAACAAATAAGTACAAATATTATCAGATCAATGAACAATATCGGGTCAATGAACAATATACAGAAGGCTATTAGCTGCAGTCTATTTCTTAAAAATTACAAGAAATATATATATATATATATATATATATATATATATGTATGTATGTATAAGTGTGGGAAAAGCAAACGAAGCATCCTAAATGCCACATTTGCAAAGCAGAACATATTGTATGATTTGTTGTTTTTGACATATTATCTTTAGCCTACATTTAAAACGCGTTTAAAATGTGCCAGGCACAATATAGCTGTTAGAAAATATTGCGTTTTTTATTTTATTGTTATTTTTAATCGTTATTTCACAAATTAGACATTACTTTTCCACTACTATACTACGTATAGGCTACTACTACAACTACTAGTAGTAATAGCTGTTATAGATTATTTTATTATTTTATTTTTTTGCAGTGATATGACGCTTTGAATATCCTTGCTCACTTAACATAAATCAGCTAGGCCTATATATCAAAAAATAAATATTTTTACAATTTAAAACCAGCATATTACAATATCGCCCTCTGTTGGTTAAACGTAGGCTATTGCTAGTGCCTTTGTACTTGTGTGTTTGGGCATCACTCTGATGGCTAAAACAAAAATTATAATAAATGTAAAAAATAAATAATGAAAAAAAAAAATCCCAAAAAACTGTAATATTGTGAAATATTATTTCAATTTAAAATAACTGTTTTCTATGCGAATATATTTTAAAATGTAATTTATTCCTGTGATACAAAGCATCATTACTCTAGTCTTCATTGCCACTTTCTGAAATCATTCTAATATGCTGATGTTTTATTATCAGTGTTGGAAACAGTTTTTTTAGAATTATTTGATCATTAAAATATTAAAAAGAGAAGCATTTATTTAAATAGATAATAATTTTCAAAACTACTGTTACAGTACTGTTCAAAGGTTTGGGATCATATTAGAATGATTTCTGAAAGGATCTTGTGATGCTAAAGATTAGAGTAATGATTCTTTGTATCACAGGAATAAATTGCATTTTAAAATATATTCACACAGAGAACAGTTATTATAAATTGAAATAATATTTCACAATATTACAGTTTTTTTTCTGAATTTTTAATCTAATAAATGCAGCCTTGATGAGCAGAAGAAACATATTTAAAAACCATTAAATATCTTACTGTCTATTTATCTATATGTTCAATCTATCTATATGTGCTTTTACAATTGCTTTAAACCGTCAGGTTAGGCTTCTCAGTGCAAGCCAACCTCAAAGTTTGTTCAAACTTTAGTTAAGCTTAATTTCTAGAAGAAGTTAATTAAAATAAGAATTGTAGCTGTTTTAGCTTATTTTGTTGTGTCCTTAATCACTTTTTGAGGCCTCTTAGTGGCCCCGGGCCCCTGGTTGAGAACCGCTAATCTATAACAATATTCAGTAGGATACAATAGCTCTCTTGTGATTGTGGATTGTATAAATAAAACTATGGTAACAATAAATCGTTGTATGTTGGCACACATAGTTACCTTGGTAGTATTTTACCTACACGAACTTTCATTTATGACGTCTCTGTCGAGGGAGGGGCTTTATAGCCGTGGGGTCCGAAAGTTTTTTGTTACTGTGCTAAAATGAATAATGCTGAGTCCACACACTTCAATGCAAAGTGCCAACTGCCAACCATTCTCCAGCTTAAGCTGAGCCCAGTCCGCAGTGAAAGCGTTTGTCCACCTTCACGAGCGCAGCCGGTGCATTTGCAGCAACACGATCTGTGTGAAGTGACGCACGTGTAAACCACACCCTGAACACAAAGAACAAGCAAAGCGCTGCTGCTACACGCCCAACAGAGACTCAAACACCTGACGCTTCATCACTACCAGTCCCGATGGCGGAGGAAGCAGACTTCATGCGCTCCGTGCTGCCCGTTCACGTCGCTTTTCCCTCGAAAGACTCTTCTTTAGCTTTACCGCAGGAGGACAAACTCGCGCTCGCGGACACACACCGGCTGAACCGACTACAGCAACAAGTGCAGCTCACTCTCTCACGGAAAAGAAAGAAACCAAAACCGCCAGGTATGTGGAATGAAACCGCATGAAATGTTCATGATGAGATAAAAACAAATATATCAAAAGAAGCAGTTTTGGTTTGGAATAGATACAATTTTTACATTCCTGGGGGGAAAAAAGGGGATGTCAGTCAAATGTTTATGGTCAGCTTGCAGTGGTCCTTTGTTCTTAACTCATTGTCAGTTGTTTTATTTGATGTTTTGTGTCTAAAATGCTAAATAATATTACTTTATTCATTCTTTATATATATATATATATATATATATGTATGTATGTATATACAAAACTTTTTTTACAACAATTATTTTGGTTCTATAATGGTATCAGTGTGAGATCAAAGTAAATGTAATGTAATGTATTGATTAATCTGATTGATTATACATGATTATATGACTTATATTATTTTGCTGAATGGTTACATAGTAGGTCAAGGAACTTCAAATGATTGCTAAAGTCAAAAATACAGCTATAGCAAAATATATATAGATATAATTAAATTAATCATTATAATGTAATAACTACGTAATAGATCTAATAAACTAAATGGCAATATTGCAAATAAACACGTTTGGTACCGTTTTGTTAGTTTGTTAGAATGGTAAACCCTTCCTTATTTTCTAAGCACTCACTCATTCAGACGCATTTAGTAGGATTTATAAGTGATCATGAAGAATGTGTTTTTCATTGTGTTGTATTGAATGAAGTCCAATTGTGTGTATTTTGGGCGTTGCAGAGTCATCTCTCTTAGACAGTCTGTCCAGCTGTCATATTTCCAGTGGTTCATCTTTAGGAAGTCTGCACCTGAAGGTAACAACAATTATTTTTCAGTGGGACAAAAGTGTTTTTAAAAGGATAGTTTACCTAAAATGATGTTGCCATACAATAAAAGTGAATGGTATACTGAGTGTTAAAAACTGAAAAAAGCACCTCAAAAGTAGCATAAAAGTAGTTTGTACGAATTGTGCACTATTATCTATAAATGGCTAGAGTTTTAATAGACTAAAGTATTAGTTTGTTTCCATGCCTTTTTGGGTGAACTTATCGCTTAAAATCACTAACTTGATTCACTTGAGATAATCACATGCATTATACTTTGCAGAGGACATTCTCCATCAATCATGAAGCCACAAGGTTGCCACGGATGGTTGATCGATCTCAGTGGTCAAGTACTGAGCCGCCTAGATTTCTCAAAGGCTATGGAAGCTTTCGTTACACCTCTAAAAGGCCTGCTTTATGCTGGGGGTCCAATTCCCTCACTCTCCCCTCGGCCCCTACAGTGAACCGTTTCCATATGAACAAACAAACTTTACGTTACGCCCACTCTGAGCTTCTGCAAAACCCGAGGTTCACAGAGCTGTCGGCTGTCACGCAGCTCCCCAGTAAACCTGTGTATGATGATAGAGATGACGTGTTTTTACCCAACACCCCACACAATGCTCCTGCAGAGAGAAACAGGATGGAGTTAGAGAAGCACACCCTTCAGAGGACCCTCTGCAGGCAGAGAGAGGGGGGTTTTGGTGCTCAAGAACAATCAGAGAGCGTGTCCTGGCAGAGCCGCATACGGAAGCCGACCCTGGAGTTTGTTGCAGGAAGACGACCCTCCCAGCCTGGCTCACTCATCAGCATGGAGGAGCAGTCAGGGAGTTTGAGGAGGATAGAAAAGCTGGACATCAAACAACATCAAACAATGACAGCGTTGGTAAAGTAAGTCAGTAGTTTATCAGTTTTACCTGTGTTATTACAGGCATGTTGTTCAACAGTGTTATTTGAACTTTTTGTTGTTGTTATTTTAAATAGCAGAGAGATTAAGGTAGTTTGCAATAAGCACTACATAATGTTAATACATATGTTATGCATGTAGTAATTTATGTATTTTTATTATTATTGAATACAAAAATAATGTATTTTGAGTCTAATTTAGTCATATTTTACTTAGCACAATAAACCTAGTCCACAATAAACCTAGTATACCTAGTCTTAATAATGTATTAATTACTATATATATATATCAGTGTAAATAAAGTTATTGTATTACATTTTATAATAATAAATTTAAATAAACCTTTACATTAAATTAAATCATATTAGCATTGTAATTTACTTAAAACTATAATATATACACACATACAAAACAATAAATATAGTGCATTATTCAAATTCATTATTTATAATAAAGACAATTAAAATATATAATTAATATTCAAGTATTAGTTTATTAATAATTATCTTCCTACAAAAACATTAGCTTATTCGTTGCTATAAAAAATCAACAAAACTTATTATTATGATTAAACTATATAAGACTGAATTAAAATTAAACCTACATTAAATTAGATTATGCATTACAAAGATTAGGATAAAAAACAATTAGGAGATAACAAACATCAGGTGACCATAATTAATCAAGAGACTCCAGTTCATCTAAAACAAATTAATGTAAACAATAACATTAGGCAAAAAATGCAGTTTATAATAATTGCACCCACAATTTAAGAAATAAACAACAATATATAGGCTGTCACAGTGAATATACATAAAAAATGTGGAGATATATAATGTATATAATATAATTAATTTACTTACTTTGATTAATTAATAAATCATAAATTTTTAATATAAAAGTATTAGATTATTAGTAATTACCTTGAAACAAAGACATACATAAAAATGTACAAAAGTTTGGTTACTACTTGGTCTGAACTGTTTTAGATGGAATGAACTCTGTTGTATGTCTGTGTGTTAAAGGAAGGGCAGACAAGCTGAAGTAGGTCCAGAGATGACACTAAAAGTGGCTGTAAAACTGCTTGCAAAAGATAACACAGAAGCACAAATCTCCGCGGCTAACTTTATTCAGAACCAGTGCTTTAACAGTCCAGATGCCAAGAAAAGGGTAAGTGATACTTTACTCTAACATGACATATCCTAACATGATCCACCCAAAAATGATAATATATCTCACACAGTTCTCAAAGTCTATCCTTAATGGTTGCGCTGATAACAAACACCTTGGGCAAAATGAAACGATGATTCATAGTACTACCTGGTGAGGTGGTGAGTAAAAAACGGGTGTGGAGGAAAGTGAGAGGAAAGTATTTAGTGTGGTTTACATGTTTACAGTGCAGTCAGACAGGTGCTTCATGATGCCATAGAAGAACCCTTTTTGTCTAAATGGCTCCTAAAGAATCTTACTGTGTCAAATTTTTTTATTTGTGGTGAAAGAAGGTTCTTCAGGTTATGAAAAGGTAAGTTCTTTGAAAAAAACATCTGACTGAATGGTTTTGGAACCAAAAATTGTTGTTCTGTGGCACTGCTGTGAAGAACCTTTTTAAGCACCTTTATTTTTAATAGTGTTAGTGATTAGGAGGAAAATATTTGGCAGCAGTGTTTCATTGACTTTCTGCTGTTCATTTAACTTGACTTTGAAACACTATTAAAAAAACATTCAAAGGACTATTTAAATTAAAAAGAGGTGGTGCAGTCTAGTGCTTTAAGATACAAGCTTAGCAATTCTTGAACTATCAAGAATGAGTCCTTGATCCTAAATCCTTGAGCTCATTTCAAAAGGCAAAGGCATTTAAACATAGGAAGCTCCAAGGGGATTTCCTGCGTTCACTTTGAATCCAAGAATAGCCAATATTAAAATGGCGTCTGATTAAATAATATGATCTGAATAAATAAAGTGAATTATAGATATATATTAGACGACAGCAAAGGTATCTAAATATATAATAAAAACGGGAGAAATCGGCATGCACAATTTAATATTGATTTCATCGAATTACTCTAGGATTTGTCAATAAACAATCTTATAAATATTGTGCATCTCTTTTTTTAGCTGGGGTTAAAGTTTATGATACCTGACATATATAATTGGATATTTAACTTTTATATTTAATTTGATATTTTTCTTTTTAAACCAGTTTTATGTACTGCTGTATGTAGATGAACTGTTGATAATCACGAAGTTACCTCCCCAGTCCACCCATATCATTTGTTAAAACTAACCTGCAGTTTATTCTGAATGATCATGGTTGTGACGTTACAACTGTTAGCACATGCACACACAGCCGCCCATGTTTACCTAATAACAATGAGTCAGTGCTCAGCAACTTCGCCTGTCCTTATAAAAGACGCTGCAGAGGTTAACCAAACATAAAAGGTTAATTACATACACTATCATTCAAAAGTTTTGGAAAATATTTTTTTAGTTATTTTTTTTATGAATTACTCAAATGTGACTGTGAGTACATTTAAATGTTACAAAATAGTTCTGTTTTATTTATATTTAAATATATTTTAACTTTATATAACTTGAAACTTTATATTAATTAAAAAGTCCTAAGGGAAAAACAAAATAAAAAGTTTTCAAAATTGTCATATAATTCTTAATAAATAATTTTCAATATGCTGATATGGTCAGGAAACATTTTTTTTTCTTATTATTATTATTGTTATGAAAAGAGTTTAAATTATTGTATAGTTTGACCTATTGTAATGATTTGCGGGGCTCAGTCGGATCCATTTGCAACGCTTTAATGTTCGTAGTCAGACAGGCAGAAGATCGGTACACAGGCAGGGCAGAGTAATACAGGAAACAGACAAAATCGTAGTCAAAAACAAGCAAACAGTCCAGGTCAGGCGTCAGAGAAATGGAAACATAACACAGTCAGAAATCAAACATGGGAAATCAGTAAACACAGTCAGAAAAATGCTCAGAGACGATGGCCGGGGCAAATCAAAACTTCACGTCTGTCCTGGGCAAAAGCCTGCGCTTAAATGCAGCAGCGAGGGCCGGGATCGGCACGCCAAGCGCCGGGGTACGTGGGCTGAAAAGGTCCGGGTAGAAACTTTTAGTATTTGGGCGAAGGTTCCCGCTGCTGTTCATGAGAGGGGACGACAGAGCCCGGGGGCCGTGGTGAACTTTTGTATCAGTCACGAAGGCGGCCTCACTCTCTGGCTTCCAGGGTAATTGTCGGTAGGCTTTACGATTCATGGCTGTCAGGGGTGCAGCAGTCTGACTGAAATTCCTGATGAACCTTCGATAGAAGTTCGCAAAGCCCAGGAATCACTGTAGTTCCTTGAGGTTCTGGGGTCTGGGCCAGTTGACGACGGTGGTGACCTTAGCTTCGTCCATGGCCACCCCATCGGGACTCATGATGTAGCCCAGAAAGGCCACCCTGGTCTGGTGGAACTCGCATTTGCTGAGCTTGCCGTTGAGCTGGTTCTGAATGAGTCTCTGTAGCAACGCTCCGACGTGACTGACGTGGGACTGGAGGTTCTCGGAATAGATGAGAATGTCATCGATGTAGATCCCTACACGGTGTAGCATGTCTCTGAAAATCTCGTTCACCAGGGACTGGAAGACGGAGGGACTGTTGGACAATCCAAACGGCATAACGAGATATTCGTAGTGGCCTGTGGTGGTGGAAAAAGCGGCTTTTCACTCATCCCCCTCTCTGATGCGTACAAGGTTGTATGCGCTGCATAGGACTAGCTTAGTGAAGTAGTGGGCGGCACGGAGCTGTTCCAGGGCCGAGGGGGAGCGGGTACCGGTACTTGACAGTGATTTCGTTAAGGGCACGATAGTCTATGCAAGACCGCAGGCCTTGGCCCACAGGCTCTTGGCTAGTTCCTCCTTGATGTATTGACTCATGCACTCAGTCTCGGCCTGTGAGAGGGTGAAGACCCTGCCCCGGGGAACCACTGTGCCCGTAAGGAGGTCAATAGAGCAGTCCGTGGGGTGGTGCGGCGGTAATCGGCGGGGAGTGTGCTTGTGTCTGTGGTGTCCTCAGGTGAGAGCTGGAGGTGGCTGATGTGCTTGACGGTTCGGTGTAGGCAGTTCTCCTGGCAGTGTGTAGACCAGCAGAGCACCTGATGTTCCCTCCAGGAGATGACTGGGTCATGCTGTTCCAACCAGGGTAGGCTGAGGATGACTGGGTGATTGGGTGAGTGAATGATGTACAGCTGGATCTCCTCCGAGTGAAGGGGGCTGGTGTAAAGTGTCAGGGGTGCCGTTTGGGTGGTGATTCTTCCTGTGCCTATGGTTCGGCCGTCGAGGGCTGCCACCGCCACGTTGGGGATACATGTAATAGAAGGAAGGCCATGATCAGTCACAAAACTAGAGTCAATGAAGTTTCCGGCCGCACCTGAATCCAGGAAGGCCTTAGTAGACAGACGGTGGCCCTGCCACACTAGTTCCACATCTAATCTCATGGCTGTGTGTAATGAAATGGCACTCACTCGATAGGCCTGGGGTTTAGATGGTCTGGTGGGGCATGTAGCTCGCAAGTGGCCCGCCTTGCCACAGTACAGGCATAGTCCATTTGCCATCCTTCTCTCACGTTCCTCCAGAGAGATGCGAGTGGCTCCGATCTGCATTGGTTCAGAGGCAGATGAGCGCAGGCAAAAGTGGAGGGAGTGTGACGGTTCTTGTGAGAGCGCATTAGCTAGTCGGTGCGAATGGCCAGCTCCATGTACTGCTGCAACGTGAGGTCCTCGCCTTTACAGGCCAGTTCAGTTTGGAGGTCCTCGCGGAGGGCCCGGCGGTACAGGGACAAGAGGGCAGCGAGTGTACGAAAAGTCATTGTGAACTTAGCCGCGGAAGAGGAGCCCTGTTTTAGTGCTAGCAGTTCATCTTTTGCATCCTTGCCATCCACGGTATGATCGAAAACCTCGCGGAACTGGCGAATGACACTTTGGTAGGACAGGAAGGCCATGCGGCGCCCCTCCCAGAGCGCCGTAACCCACTCGAGGGCCTTGCCCGTCAACAGAGAACAGACCAGCGATACTTTAGCATCGTCATCAGAAAAGCTAGCAGATTGTGCCCTCATATAAATGTCACACTGAAGCAAAAACCCTTTTCCGGAAGTGCTAGCAGGGCCGGGTTGGAGCTGCTGGTGGCCGGCTGCGGAGCGGGGGGATCCGCGGGCCTTGCTTGAGCGGTGGTAGCAGCGGTGAGGGCCTGGATGGAGCTGACTAGTTCCGCTGTTAGTGAGGTGAGTTTCTCCAATTGCTGGCGGTGCGTGAGCAACTCGGAGGCCTGGCGGCTCACATCATTGATGACTTGACGCATCGTTCCATTAGCAACACTTTAATGTTCGTAGTCTGACAGGCGGAAGATCGGTACACAGACAGGGCAGAGTAACAGGCAAAATCGTAGTCAAAAACAAGCAAATAGTACAGGGCAGGCGGCAGAGAATCAGAAACAAAACACAGTCAGAAATCAAACACGGGAAATCAGTAAACACAGTCAGAAAAGACTATGGCCAGGGCAAATCGAAACTTTGCGTCTGTCCTGGGCAAAAGACCGTGCTTAAATGCAGCAGGGAGGTCTGGAATCGGCGTGCCAAGCGCTGGGGTACGTGGGCTGAAAAGGTCCGGGTAGAAACTATTAGTATTCGGGCGAAGGTTCCCGCTGCTGTTCATGAGAGGGGACCACAGAGGTGCGATCCGTGACACCTATTTAAATTGAGGTTTCTTATTTTAGCCTGTTTCATCTGTTCAGGTACTTTATCTTCAAGGCATCCCAAAGCTGCTGAAGGTAATGCAGAGCGAGAATGAGGAGCTCCAACGAGCTGCTGTCGGCGCACTCCGAAATATTGTTTTTCAAAACAGTGACAACAAAATGGAAGTCAAAGACTGTGAGGGGTTTCCAGTGATCCTGAGACTACTCAAGAAGAACAGAGACATTGAGACCCGACGGCAGCTCACTGGTAAAGGATCCATTAGAGCAGTGGTTCTCAATCTGGTCCTCGCGCCCCCCTGCTCTGCATATTTTGCATATCTCTCTTTGTTAACACACCTGATTTTAAGAATCAGCTCATTAGAAGAGAGCTCTGTGCATGAGCTGTGTTCCAAATCGACATGGTCCCTACACAGTGTCCATTAAAGTTTACTTCACTTCGGAACATTCATGCACGGATTTGCACTGTAAATAAGTGAATAGATTTAAATTACGACTCACACACTCACACTTAAATGCACTTTGAATGGAACGTATAAATTCACTTCAAACTGGAATCATGGCGGAATATTCTGTGATGTCCACTTTGCAGTGCTCATATGTTCTAACAGAACAAATGACAAGAGAAACATTTGAAATGCGCAGAGCGGGAGGGCGCAAGGAGAAGACGAGGATTGAGAACCGCTGATATAGCACAGAGTGTGCGAGACATGAGAGACGTGTTTAAAGTCGTATTCACTTATTTACAGCGCAAATCCGTGAATGAATGTTCTGAAGTGAAGTTAACTTTAACAGACACTGTGTAGGGAACATGTTGATTGGGAACACAGCTCATGCACTGAGCTTCTAATGAGTTGATTTTCAGAATCAGGTGCATTAACAAAGAGAGACCTGCAAAACATGCAGAGCAGGGGGGAGCTTGGACCAGGGTTGAGAATCACTGCATTAGAGCAATGGTTTCCAACCACATTCCTGTAGGCCCCCCAACACTGCATATCTCCTTAATCAAACACACCTAATTCAGCTCAATAGCTCATTAGTAGAGACTCCAACAGGACAAAAGAGAGATGCCAAAATGTGCAGTGTTGGGGGCCTCCAGGAATGTTTTTGGGAATCAATCAAACACCTGATTCAGCTAATCAAGGTCTGTGGGATTACTAGAAGTTTCTAAGCAGATGTGATTTGGAGCCAGTTGGAGTTAAACTCTACTGTGAGCTCTCCAATAATTAGGTTTGAGACCACTGCATTAGAGTATTTAAGCTCTGCACCATATATATTACGCAATCAAACTTGGCTGCACTTTAGACTTTACAGCTAAAACTCACTCCTAAGAAAGCAGATCTTAAACGTGTGACCTCTAGCCTCCCACTAATCCTGCAGATGTTATTCTCTCTCCAGGGCTGCTGTGGAATCTGTCTTCTCATGACCTCTTGAAAGAGCAGCTCGCTAGGGATGCGGCCAGGCCTCTCACAGATAGTGTGCTGGTGCCCTGCTCAGGCATTTCTGAAGGGTCAGACCCCAAGTTGGAGCTCCTTGCTGACCCTGACATTTTCTACAATGCTACTGGCTGCCTGAGGTATCACCAGCTTGAAGGGAAAATACAATAAGTTTTAAATGAACAGATTTATTTTAACAAGCCAGGCCCTTTTAGTGCTACAACTGTCAACATATACATTATTATAATGTACACTACTGTAACGAAGGGGACTGGGGCGCCTGGATCCAATTGCTAGTTTTCTAGACTACTGTACTTGTGTACTGTACTAGATTCAAATCTCATCACCTGTTGGCCGTGATTTTCATGTACCTTTTCGGAGGTGAGAGGGTCTGTTTTGTACATCTGGGCGTCAAAACACACAAGGAAACGCGTTGTGAAAACACACGTTGACATGGCAGATTCGGATGGGGTTAAAATCATTAAGTACGTCTGTGAAACAAAATATTCTCTAAAGACCCGCTGTAAACTAGTCCTGCCCAAATAGGGCTTTAATTTTAGCCATTATTTAGGAGCACACATATTCTGAATGCCTTTGGCAGAATTCAAATGAGCCATTTTAATCTAGATTAATCTAGATTTAAAACAATTATCTATACCCACCCCTAATATATATACATACAGTATATATATATATTTTAAATATTTAGATGTATATATTTACATTAATAAGAAAATTATTTATATTATTAACAAATAGTAGTAATAATAATAATAAATAGTAATATTATTAATAATAAACAAACATTAAAACATTTATCTGAAATGTACGACGGAGCTTTAGTGCCACCAAAAAAAAAAAAGAAGTAAAAATCTAAAACTACGAGAATAAAGTCGTAATGTTACGAGATTAAAGTCGAAAATACGAGAATAAAGTGAGAATAAAGTCGTAATGTTACGAGATTAAAGTCGAAACTACGAGAATAAAATCGTGATGTTACGAGATTAAAGTCGAAACTACGAAAATAAAGTCGAAGTATAATATTTAGTGTAGTGCACTTGTAAATGAGCCGGATTGAGAGGACACCAGATATAAGCATATTTGAATATTGCA
>JAUCNO010001091.1:12042030-12058423 GCA_032353835.1 Enteromius viviparus | reverse complement strand
AATTATACACCCAACACCTGGGTCAACATCCAGAAACAACTTAAATAAAATTTATGCCATCATTTAAGTGATTTTTCTGTAAAAATTAATATTTTACAAGCAAACTAAAAAACGTACTTGAGGAATTTCGTGGTAAATAGGTCCCAAAGTTATTAATATCGCCGAAAACACAGCATCAATGTATAGATGAGAAGTAAACGAACAAAATGATATATTATTTGTATCATTAAATTTTTTTTTTTTTTTCATAGTTACGTTCAAAGTCTTGGGGTCATATATACCCCAAAGACCCTACGTGTAAACAAGAAATAAGGACCTTTTGAGGGTTAATTAAAATAGTAATAATCAGTAATTATATATTTGTATAAAATATATATACCAGAAATATAATTTTTTTTTATTTTGTATATATTTGTATTAATATATATATATATATGATTTAGTTCTCCAGTCAAATTAGCACATTTAGGCCCGGTTTCACAAACCGAGCTTAGCTTAAGCCAGGATTAGGCATTAGTTAAATTAAGATATTTAAGCAACTTTTACAAAAATGTCTTATAAGAAAATATTACAGGTGAGCATCTTAACACAGAACACTGACACTGACATGTTTTGAGACATATCAGAGCAAGATACTATCATCTGAGACAGCTCAAACATGCAATTTAGTCTGGGACTAGCTAAAGCCTTGTCTGTGAAACTGGGGGCTAGTCGACCTAAATAATAATGGGAACTTGTATATAAATATATATATTTTCACATTATTGATTTTATATCTAGTAATTCATGCTTTTCTAGTAATTAATGCTTTATTCGTTTGTTTAAATTATTATAGTTAAATTAATGTGCGTAATATTTATGTCTGTTTGCTAGTGTCTCAGTCTTGTGATCTGGTCTGTGCCGGACTGATGTGAGATCTGGACTCGAGCCAGAATGAAGCTCAGCTGTTATGAGACACAGATCAGTATTATGGGTCATTATGGGTCAGACAGATTCTGTCAGCACTGCACAAACTCTCTGACCTCTCATATAAACCTCATTACGCTTTGTGTATAGTCTTGATTCATTCTGTGAAATACTTTGATAATGCATGAGATCTGTGACTGGTTCTTACTCGTTAGAGAGGCCTCTAAATCAGGCAGAAGAGGTTTTTTAGGGTTTGGGTTAGCTGATAGAATATCATCCTGAAATCAGTGGAAGTCTATGGAGTTTCCTCACTAAGATAGCCAAGGAAACATGAGTGTGCGTGTGTGTGTAGGATGTATATGTAAGGAATTCTCAGGCACTCACACAGATTGTGTGTGTGTGTGTGTGTGTGTGTGTTTGCCGAAGAAAATCTAATGTGGGAAGCCATTCAATCTCAAACAAACATGTCCATTGTTTTGTCATTTAAATGGCCTTTCACTCGATTCTTTAATAATTAAAGAGACACGGTTTAGAAAGCATATATACAGTAACTTTCAGTTTATAAAATATTATAGTTTAGGTTAATAAAAAATTATCTTGATCTAAAATAAAAAATGACCAAAATAACCCATCTGCAGTTTGACTGAGATGAATTGGAATGCACAGTGAAAAAACAATTAACCCTTTATATATAATATAAACAATAACAATATTGATTAATGAAGATGATTTTTAATTATAAATATTATTCAATATAATATATTATTTATATACAGTATGATGAAACATTTTGATGAGAATACCCTCAAATGAATGCTCACAGTGTAGAGCAGCAGCTAAAATAATACAAATTGTGCCTACGTCTAAATGTATATGCATCTGAATGTTATTTTATGTCATTTTTTATGAAATGTAATTTTCTAATTGAACTTAGTGAATTGGATGTGGTTAGTGTTGATCCTGATGAAGCTGTGATTAAAGCACCTGATCCACCTTCATTCTCTCTCTAACCTCCGTCTGTCCTCTTTCAGTGTCTCCAGTCCACTGCACTTCTGTGTGTGTGTGTGTGTGTGTTTATCATTGACCCAAGGCCACGACGGTGCAGAAACTGAAGGAGTATTGTCTCTTGCTCTCTCTCTCACACACAATGAGGTTTTTTGTGCCAGAAGGCCCGGTAGAGACTGGCACAGAGCGACCGCCATCCCACAATGCACTGTTTGCTCTTTGCACCACAGAGAGAGCGAATGCTTACAGTGCTTGACCTCGGTAAACCCCTGACCTCAATACAGTGAACCTGTGCCATCCTTCATCCGCGTGTCACTTCCTTTCTCACACAGCACTGCTTTAATCAGTGAGATTAAATAAACCAGCAGTTACTATTAGAAATTTGATTAATATTTTAATAATTTATATAAACTTACTTAATAATTACTTTATCATTAATTGCGGATTATAATTAATTGCTTAATTATTGTAACTCAAATAATTTGTATAGAATACATTTTTTAAGTATTACTATTTAAGTTTCATTTTATTGCTGTTGTTAATAGAAAATGTTAATATAAATAAAACTGAAATATTAGGTGATAACAGCTAATCAGAAAATAACATTTTAAAGTTAAAGTTGCTCAAGTAAAAAAAAAAAAGTCACAAATTTTAGAACAGCAATTTTAGAACATCGCATCGTTTACTTTTTATGATGATGCACCGAGCGAATCTTCCCATCTCTATTAGTTACTGTGTTTTTCTCTTAATATTTATAAATGATTATAGCTTTATTGCTGTTAATAAAAATCTATTTAGTTTATTTTTATAAAAACACAAATAATGTTTTAACTAAAAAATGTTAAATAAATACTATTATATTATTATAATTTGCATTGATATAAATTTTATTTTAAATTAAGTTTTCGTTTTAATTCAGTTTTCTTTTTCCTATTATTAGTACTTTAAAGGTTGATTTTAAATTAATAATTATATTTTATTTATTTCTGCTTTATTTCAATATTTTTGTGTAAATACTGTTTTAATATGATTTAATATCTTAGTATTATATACTTGTTGAATGATCTTTTATTTAAAATGTTAATTTTTTTAAATAAATTATACTTTTGTATAAATTTGGGGATGTGCTTTTCACCTAGCATATATTTTTTAATGTAGTTTTATTTCAATAAACATTTTTTGTAGTTTTGATAGCAGATAACACTGATGTGCTGTATTTGTGTGTGTGTGTGTGCGTTTGCTCTGGCAGTGCTGCAGCAGCATATGGAGCTTCATCGTATGCCAGAATGAGGGTGTGTGTGTGTGTGTTTTTGTTGCCCAGTGACACAAACCGCGGCAGGAAGTTTGGCTAAATCAACTGCTCTCGTTTCCTTCGTTTTCTGCATTTCTGAAACCCGTTCTAGCTCCTCGAGCTCCTCCGAGCTCTGACACGAGCAGATTCTCCTAGATTTGTGTGTCTTGACCTTTTATCTGTTGCTCTGTCCAGCATTGACATAACTCTCTCTAAATCTGTGTGTGTGTGTGTGTGTGTGTGTATTGGCTAGACTGCTCTCAATGTCCATATGTTGTCTGATCTGTCCAGTTATCTGTGTTAATGGCCGTTATGAACAGACTCATGTGTTCAGATGATATCATTAGGGCTTTATTCCTGTAATATTTGCATGATGGAGTGTGTGGGAAATGTCATATTAAAATAATGCACTTTCATTTGCATTTGAAAATCCTCTGGTTTTAGAAGACAAGATAGTTGCTTTATTGGTGTGCACAAACCTATATTAGCCAAATATGTCTTCTGCTGGTTTCTGAATGGGGTTTATGTGCTCTCTAAATTAGTTTTTATTAATATTTTGTTTTGTGTTTTATTAGTCGTTATGAATAATTACTAACTATTAGTTGTATTGTTGTTTTAGTATACTGCTTATTTAATAGTAGTTTTTGTATTTTGAATAATCTAGTTTATATTTTAGTTTCAGTTTGAGTCATTGTTTTTAACACTCTTCATTAATTATTCTTTTAAATATTACTATTTAGATTTGCTTTCAGTTCTACTTTTAATTCAGTTTTAGTTTGCCAAACAACTTTTTGTTATGTATAAATTACATTTATTTGATAAATAAGTATATTTTTTTATTCAAGTCTTTAATATTTTTAGATTTAGTTTTTAATAAATCTGACTTTTTTGTAAATTATAAATTTTTTTTAAAAAAAAGTCACAGATTACAGATAAATATTATATATTATATATATATATATAGAGAGAGAGAATTGATTTTTAAATTATTTTATATATATTTTATAGTTCAGAATATTCAGAAATGTCTGATTTCTCAGTAACTGTTTATGAAAGTGTGTTTCTGTTGAAACAGGAGTGAATGTGTTTACTGAACATCTCACACCTTGACAACATCTTGAATAAACGAACACATTGCGAAAGCAAATAAAATGATCTGTGTCTCAACATGCAAGCAGACTTTAAAACACGCCATTGGTGCTGTCCCAGACAATTTCACAACAATTCCTGGGAAAAAGTCAGGAAGAACTGGATTGTGAAAAGGTTAAGATGTGGCGTTTAAAGGGTTCCGTTTATTTGCATAATGAATGGGGATTAGTGCTTATTTGCATGTATTTTTTGTTTTATTGATCAAATTAAACAAATCTAGTATTTTGGGTTCGGCTTTGAACCGTTCTGGCATTTCATTTATATCTTAAACTTTTTTTTTTTATTTTCATTGGGTTTTTGAATAAAACAGTATTTATTTTATTTTTATATATCTGCCATGATGTATAATTAGAGAATGTAATTCATGAATGCAATTCACTTAGTTTTGTTTCACGAATATAAAGCACCACAGACTTGACACACAATATTATTCTGATGGCATGCAAACACTGTTTTCTTTTAGAAATGCAAATCTCTCTTGGATAAATATGCATTGAAAGCGTGACTGGACCGAGAGGCTCAACAGCTGTCAGCATCTGTCCGGCCCTCGGCAGGTGCCTGCTGCTGGGGCCACAGGGGGTCACATGTTATGTCCAGCGCTGATTCTGATTGGCTGTGGCTATAGGAATGTGCCACTGCCAGACCCTTGGAATTGTGGGTAGCATAAGTCAGAGAGGACGGCAGTTCCTGCAAATCCTCTTTTGATATCAGATTACAGAAATCACAGCACATTCATCAGCAAACATGTCATGCTGAATGCCTGTGTGTTTGGATATGGTCAAGAAATATCTCATTTATTCACTCTGCAGTTTTCTCCATTACATAAACGCTGAAGACTGGGACATAATATGATGAGATTTGTCATTTGCATCTTGCTCTTTGGCCATCTGAAAATTACATAATGTCTCTGGGAGGATGAATTCTCACGTAAACATGCACGGATTGCATTTAACAATCAGAAGAGAAAATGCATTTCATAAAAACAGTATGAAAATGATTTAGGACCATGCATTCTAAGGTTACTTTAGGGACAATTAACTCTTGAGTACTTTTACTACGCAGATAGATAGATCAGTGGTAGTGATGATTCTCATTAGCTTTTGAATACTTCAGAGAAAGAAATGAGGGGTTTTTATGTCATGTGTTTGTTCTGGTAGTATTGCATGTACTATATAGTCATGAGAAATAAATACATTTATGACCCAAAAATTACCTTTTTGTTTATGCATTTAATTCTTTTTTTATTTATTATTAATTAATTAATAATACAGTTTTTTGTTTTTCTAGATATTCTTAATTGTGGTGTTTTTTTCAAAATATACAGTATTTATTTATCTATTTATTTACTCTGTGATGATGTTCATTCCCAAAAAATCCAGTATTTTATTTTATTGTTTCTAGTTGTTCTTAGTGGTGATGTTCAAAAGGTATATTAAATATTATTTATTATTATTGTTTTTATTACCCAAATTATTGGTTTTCGAAGTTGATTCTCATTAGGTTTCCCCATAATTCTGTGTTTATTTCACATTAGCGTAACAGTAATATTTCAGAGAGTGTGAAGAAGAATTGTCATGGTTTGTGTGCATCGCTGAGTGTTTGTGCATGTGTGTATCGCAGCTGTTCGACCGCGTGCGTGAAGATAATCCTGACTTTCATCAAAAGATCATCCCCATCAGCAGCGAGCTCATGCAGCCCGGCCTGTCCATCAGTCCAGAGGATGTACAAACACTCACTTCCTGTATCAACATCGTCTTCCACTGTGCCGCCACCATCCGCTTCGATGAGCCCCTGAAGTGAGTGACGTATAACCAGGTTCACTAAACACATAATCAGAGATGTTTCCTAAATCGGCATATTAGAGTGATTTCTGAAGGATCATGTGACACTGAAGACTGGAGTCATGATGCTGAAAATACAGCTGCGCGTCACTGAAATATATTACAGCTTAACAGTCATTCACAGAAAAACAGCTGTTTTATGGTCTTATAATATTTCTAATATTTCACTGCTCTGTGTTTTTGATTAAGTACAGCTCTAGTGAGTTTGAGGAGAAGGCTTTTTTCAAAAAGCATTAATAAACCTTAGCGAACATTAACGTTAAGATAGAAGTTGAAAGCCATTGCTGCTCTTGTAAATGTGAGAATAACACACAGAGTACTTCTGCTGTGTCATGGGTCTCCGGCAGAGGAGCAGATGTTCTCACTGCTGGAGGAACGAGGGATTCATTAGTGAACCGCTGACTGTGGAGCAGGAGCAAGTGAAGGAACGGTTTCACCTTCACACACACACACACACACACATCTGTTCACAGCGACCCCTTGCTTCATCAAAATAAAAACAGCATTAGTGTCCTGATGGGTTTTATCGAATGCAGTCCCCTCACTCCAGCATCACAGACCAGTGTCAATAATATTCTCTTATAGTTTTTAGATTAAATATTTTATTCAAAGTTAGTAATTTTATTGTCTGTAAATATTTCCACAAAATGAATGTTGTTATGGTCTGTAATGTGTGTGATTGTTGTGTCTGCGCAGGCACGCTCTGCAGCTGAACGTCATCGCCACGCAGCAGCTCCTCTCTCTGGCTCAGCAGATGCAGCAGCTGCAGGCCTTTATCCACATCTCCACCGCCTATGCCAACTGCAACCGCAGACACATCGACGAGGTCATCTACCCTCCTCCGGTCGAGCCCAAGAAACTCATCGACTCTCTGGAGTGAGTGCACTGTATCATCATCACCACCTCAAACCCACTTACTGAATCTACCCGGCAACCGCAGTCATGAGCTCATGTTACCTGATGGAGCTGACACAGTCCCTTACACTCAATATCAGACTTGAAACACACACACACATATAAGTATGTATGTGTAATCATATATAAATGTGTGTGTGTGTGTGTATGTATATATATATATATAACACCAGTGTTATTTTAATATCAAGATAATATTAAAATCAAGATAATATTTAATATCAATAACTTATTTAAGATATATCAAATATTATAAATATAACTCAAATATTAAGATATTTTATATATATATATATATAAAATATCTTAAATATTTGATTTCATATTTACAGATTATGTGTATATATGTATATTTTATGTATGTTGCTTCCTTTTAAACATTGAGTAATTTTATTGTGTATTAATTGTGTATTTTTTTCATTAATGTTTTTAAGTAATCATTTTCATATGATATAAACTTGTAAAATTTATAGGGTGTATATTTTTATGTTAAAAGTTCCCAAAACTACTGCTAATATTATTAATATTTAATTTGTCCGAATATTTGGAGAATATTTAGTTTCTATTAATGAATGAATTTATATAGCGCTGTATATAGTGCCATAAACCCAAACAGATTTACAATCAACCACCACCAGTGTATTTAATTTGTTTTCTCTTCACTATAGTACTGTACTTGATAAGTGCATTATTTAATTCAAAATTTTCTTTTGTTATTTATTATAATCTGTGTTTATTGTTAATAATTTATTTTAACCTGATTTTTTTTTTATTATTACTTCAGTTAATTTATTTACATAAATTCTTTTTTCTACTCATTTTAGTGTTATACTTTTAAATATATTTTTTCATATATATATATATATATATATATATAAACATTGTAGTTTATACATTTTTTAATTTTCTCTAACCAGAAACCCAGTTTGAAAACACTCTGTTTACGCCACTGGTCATTGCATGTCTTAAGTTTCCACGTTGTTTGACTCTGTCAAGCCGTGTTGCATCAGGATGTTTTGTCTGCCACACTATACTGGCCCTGAAGCAGAGCAGTGATTTGTCTATGTGTGTGTGTGTGTGTGTGTGTGTGTAGGTGGATGGATGAGAGTATCATCCGTGACATCACGCCGCGTCTGATCGGGGACCGGCCGAACACTTACACCTACACCAAAGCACTGGCCGAGTGTGTGGTGCAGCAGGAGAGCGGCAAACTCAACATCGGCATCATACGGCCATCCATCGTGGGAGCCAGCTGGCAAGAGCCCTTCCCTGTGAGTCACGTTACCGCTCGCAACAGGCCTCGCTTTGATGCCTGGGTGATGAGGCTTCAGGATTAAAGATCTGGGCTGCTAACTCAAAGGGTTTAGATTCAAACCTGGAGTAATGATGCCATAAATATACATACC
Source organism: Enteromius viviparus (assembly GCA_032353835.1). NCBI lineage: Eukaryota > Metazoa > Chordata > Actinopteri > Cypriniformes > Cyprinidae > Enteromius > Enteromius viviparus. The sequence continues at coordinate 12,049,910 of JAUCNO010001091.1, read as the reverse complement.
AGAACATCATGGGGTTGTTATCATTAACAAAACTAGAACATTAAACAAAAATAACTTTTTGTTTGAATTATTAAATTAACTAACTAAAATTAAAACTAAGAACTAAATAAAACCTATTGATTGCACTTTATTTTGATAGTAGACTTTAGATATTCTATTAACTAAATAACTTTGTAACTGCATGTCAACTGATTCTCATTCATTTGCAGCTACATGTCTACTAACTCTACTCGCAAATAGACTGTTAGGATAGGGTTAGGGTTAGTAGAATACGTTGACCATAAATCTAAAATAAAAAGTAAAAAAAAAAAAAAACCTTAATAGACATTAGAATTAAGATGTTAACTTGTTTTAATTCAGGTAGATGCCAAGGCAACCTTTATTATTATTGTTTAGTTTAAATAGAAATACTAAAGTAACTAAAACTAAAATATATCTCGCATACAAAAATGTTATTACATTTATTATTAAAATATAATAATTTATTAATAAAAAATAAAAATGAAAGACAACAAAATGGCTAAAGTTGAACTGAAATTAAAAAGAAAACAACAATATTTAACAATGAAATGTATAATAAAATATTAGGATGAACTGTAATAGTATCTTAATTATATTAATTTAACATAGTTTGGCATATTTCCTGCAAATCACTAAAATAGAGATTTTTTGTAGTCAATAACTTATTCTGAGTTTTTCTAGAAGACGTGTATGTTTTATAACATGCAAACAGCTTATGTCTGTTGTGTATAACCCTGTGAGACGGTGTTAAAACAGTTATGCCTTTTTCTGTATTTTACAGGGTTGGATAGACAACTTTAATGGACCAAGTGGTGTTTTCATTGCTGTAAGTATTGCTTCATGCTGTGCTACAGTAGATATGAAAGTTTAACACATCCTGAACCCCACCGAGAGCAATCTTAACCCTATATCTCTGCTTTTTAAATGATCAGCATGATCAAAACCTGTCGCACACAATATTCCACAATTCCTGTGATTGATAAAGCTTTAGTGAAATTATAAAAAAAGCTGGTGGTGCTTGTATTATCAAATAAGCATCAGAATAACTGTAGTAATATTTCCAAATAAACACTTATTTGCATATTTTATAATAAATGTGAGAAGTTTTTCTATCAGACTATACGAGTCATAAATTATGATTATAGATTTCAATTTCTGAATAATGTTTCATTCATTTAGACTGACAAACTAAAGCTTGTTCGTCAGTGATTTAATGTGAAACCGAATGGCTTATAGGTTGCACTAAAAAAGGTTAAATCTTCACTCTTTCCTGAAAGCGATGAAAACAATCTGGTTTTAATTAGTCTGTTTTTCCTGAAGTGATGAAGCAGTTTCATCTCCTAAAGCCAGACAGAGGCATATGGTGTTCTTGGCGTCCTCTCTAAAGAAGCGTGTGTTTTGTGTGTCCCGGTGCAGGCTGGGAAGGGCATCCTGCGCACCATGAGAGCCAGTAATGACGCGGTGGCCGATCTGATCCCCGTAGACGTGGTGATAAACCTGACGCTGGCTGCCGGCTGGTACACCGCGGTGCACAGGTCAGCTTCACCTGTCTGATTTGCTTATGAGAGAGCCGCAGGTGATTAAACGGGGAACATTAGCATGAAGAATCCCTCTGTTGATGGATTTGCATGTGTGGGAAACGAGCGGCTGTTCTCGCGCGGCACGGTGTGATTTCCTTGTTCTGTGTTTTCTTTTCAGGCCGAAAACTGCACTCGTGTACAACTGCACAACCGGAGGCATTAACCCTTTTCACTGGGGAGAGATCGGTGCGTAGCGTGCTTTGATATCCTGTGTGTGTGAGTCATACTCTAGACCAGAGGTCACCAAGTTCGGTCCTGGAGGGACGGTGTCCTGAAGAGTTTAACTCCAAGCCTAATCAAACACACCTGAAGCAGCTAATCAAGCTCTTTGTAGGTCTGCTTGAAGCTTCCAGGAAACCTCGAGGACACCAGCTCTCCAGGATCAAGTTTGATGACCCCTGCTCTAGACTCTATACTACACTGAAACAAATGCATATGCTTTTCTGTAGTTCCTCATCTCACAGTGCAACAACGAGTTAAGGACACACACAAATATAATAACAAAACAGAATGTATACAATGATAACTTATAATTACATAACTTCAGGTTAAATAAAAAAATTAACAGTGTGCTATTTTTTCATAGAAATGGCACATGAAATTTGCAGTAAATGTTTGAAAGAGTATTGTTGTCATTGTTGCATGTTTAATTTCAGGTGTGCAGACTGCTGTCAAAAATAAATCATAATTGAATAACCGCAGCTTAATTTGCATTGCAAATAGCAGCTCAAGCCAAATGCACAAGTAGATGTTTTGCATTTGTAATAAAAACCCTAATAAAAGGCAAAAAAACACAGTTAATAACATTTCAGGTTTATGCGTCACACTGGAAGTGCATTGTGGGTTGAAGTGTGCTCTGGTTGCATTCTGCACACTTCAGCAGATGCATGCTACTATGTTTCAAAAATAGCTCAGAGTGCATGACTGGGATCACACTGTACTGTACTGTATGTGCGCTGTGTGTCGCTGCCCGAGGCCTGATCACTGCTCAGAGAAGCTGAAGCGTTTCCATGGCAGCAGCAGCATCCAGGCTTTACCATGAGCAACATCTGGCTGCCAGCATCACCATGCCGACGGCCAGAAGCAGATCTTGCTCTTCCTGTTAGCGCTTCCCTCATGCAGCATTAGTAGTGGCTTTATTACCATATTATAAACCGTATCTTTTGCTTTCCAGAACATCACGTGATGTCCACGTTCAAGAGGAATCCTCTGGAACAGGCTTTCCGTCGGCCAAACGCCAACATCACCTCCAACTACCTGATCAACCAGTACTGGATCCTCGTCAGTCACAAGTTCCCCGCGCTCATCTATGACCTGTTCCTCCGACTTTCCGGACAGAAACCACAGTGAGAACTAACAACATCTTAAGACTCATATTGCAAATACTTGATCTCTTCTGTTCTGATCAAATAACACTCACACATACCTATTGATTACCTATTGATCTATTGTATTATATTACAAATATTGGTAATTATAATATTAAGATCATTAATATGTATTTATAATTTAAAACATATTTTACATATATTTATAATAGAATAGAAATGTAAAAATATGATAAAATTCTCAGAAATTGTTTATTCGTTGTGTGTTCTGATTAATGTCAATCAAACTGCAGTTGGGATATTTAGACTAGGTCAAATAATAACAAGCTTACTAAAACAATAAAACTGTAAACACATGATAACATAATAGAAGATAAAAATTTTTGCAAATAAATATAATATTATTTTGCATTATGTTATATATTATGTGACATTATATTGTATTGCATTATATTATTGAAATGAAATATCTGTAGAGATAAGAGACAGTAATTACTGTTAACTTATAAATGCAAATATATTATTGTTATGAATAATTATTAGGAATAAAATATCTGTATTAAAAGACTTTCACGCGAAAAAGACATGCATGTTTATTACAGGAGTGTTCTTATGTTATCGCATGATCTCAAAAGACCTTTGGTAATGAAAATGCATATAAAAACATTGTTGCTTATTATTATATTATACAATTTAAACTATTTATTTATTTTACAAAAATGCACAATTATTATGCTTTTATTATTATATAGTCTAATCCACATTTGAAGTGACCTTTCATCAAACCAAAATGTTTTCTTGTCTTAGGACCACTTTGCATTTTAAATGCTGACTAATATATATTTTTAACATATCAATAATATTTATTATAATTTATGTAACATTTTAATAATTTATGTGAATAATTATTTATATTTTTTGATACATTATAAAATCAAATCTTTAAAAGTAGTGTCATAGAGGTGCTGAGTGTCTCTGTGATCTGTGTTCATTCAGAATGATGCGTATTTTCAACCGTCTGCACAAAGCCATCGGCCTGCTGGAGTATTTCAGCAGTCAGGACTGGGAGTGGAACTCAGACAACATGAACATGCTGATGAGTCAGCTGAGCGTCGACGACAGGAAGGTACGGACACACACACACACACACACACACCGCCGAACTAATCACACGAGCATACTGACAGTCTATGAAACTGTGCCGAACTTTTCCTTGTGGTCTTTCAGACCTTTAACTTTGACGTTCGGCAGCTGAACTGGCCTGAGTACATCGAGAATTACTGTATCGGCACCAAGAAGTACGTTCTGAACGAAGACATGTCCGACATTCCCGCCGCCAGACAGCACCTGAGGAAGTACGTCCCTCTGATGACACATCCACTCACTTCAGTTCAAGAGTTAGAATTAATGAATTCAACTTATGAGGGGTAGTGTAAAATATACTACAAGTAAGAAATTAAAGAAAAATAGCATGTTTTGTAAATACAGAAATGGAACTATTAATTATATATAGAAAAAAATATTTTTAAAAATTAGACAAAATAGCACATTTTGTTAATATTTGGCATGTGATACATAATTGTATTATTAGAAATGTACATTCATATATCTATAGAAAAAAGAAAAATTAAATTAGAAAATGAGAAAAAATTGCATGTTTTGGACAGAATACAGAAAAAGAAAAACTATTAATATGAATTATAATTAAAAAATTATTATTAGATATGTATTTATTTTCACTTTTTATAGATTTGATGCATTCTTGGTGATTAAAACTATTCTTTATATTATATTACATTACATTATATTATGCTGTTTTTTTATTTTCTATTGTTTTATTTTCTATTCTTTTGTTTCTTTAGAAACGTAAATAATATAATTAATAATTAATCTCTAAAACATAATATTTTATCTTATTTTCTTTTTTTCTACACATATTTTCTGTTTATATAATATGCAATTATTAACAATATTTTTCATTTTATTCTTTATATAAATATATATGTATATATTGCTAGATGTATATTTGCATTCCTAAAGGTCTTCTGAGGTCATATGAGGTTTTTGGATGAGGGTAAATAATGAATGGCAGTGTGGCCTGTGAACACACTGCATCCTGTAGAGACAAGAAAGCTTAATTAAACAAACCATGAGTTGTTTGCAAGTTGATAGTCAGTAAGAGTGAATTATTGATCTTCGTTCACAGGCTGAGAAACATCCGATACACATTCAACACGGTGCTGTTGGTGTTCATCTGGCGCGTCTTCATCGCTCGCTCTCAGATGGCCAGGAACATCTGGTACTTCGTTGTGAGCTTGTGCTTCAAGTTCTTGTCCTACTTCAGGGCTTCCAGCACTCTGACACAATGACCGGAGACTGTGTCACCGTCCTCCAAGCACTTCTTCTTCATGAAGGTGTCTTCATTCCCCAGCCCCCACCACACACACTCACACAGGTGTTTCTTTAACTTTCCTCACTGGCCACTCGACTCCATGTGCTGTTTTTAAAGGTGTCCTCTTTTATAACGACTGTCCTTAATACCGATTATATATGCAACCACATTTTACAGCATTTCTCCTTTACATTCTCATCGCCATTCAACCTCTGGAGACGTTGCCTTTGTGTCTTCTGATGATTTTAGCCTTCTCGACTACAGACGGTTTTTCGGAGCAGTGGATCTACGGCTCAAAGCTTTGCTGTTTTCAGTCATTTCTCTCTTTCTCTGTGAGTGTGTTTGTGTCTTTTGGCAGTTTGTTTATGTCCTGTTTGCTCTAATAACATGTAATCCAGCCAGAGAACTCTTGTACCGTGTGGTACTAAAGCCTACAAGAACATAGTCTAGCATTTTTACTGCATTTTAGTTGGTGTTTTGTCTCTTTTCTTGTTTTTCGTTTGCTGCATATAAAGGGAAAGGCCATTGAACTGCAGCAGATCTGATGCGTTTCTAACCTCACCACACTTTTTTTTTCACAAGTCGTCGCTTGCTCAGCTACACATCCAACAGTTTACACACAAACGGTCAAAATCTAAAGAACAAAAAGTCAATTCATGGAAAAAAAATGCAGTCTATTTTTAAAGAACCTACTGTAAAATAATTCCTTAATGTGTTAAGTTTAAGCTTTTAAATGAAAATTAAACGTATTTACCTGCAATTGTAATGCATTTTAATGCATCTCTCTTTACTGTAATACAGTATTTTACAGTGTTACTGTAAAAAATAAACACTGTTATGTTATTACATTAAATATTAATTTTATTGAAGAATTATTATAAAATATGTATTCAATAAAAATATTAATATTATTGGTTAGTATTTAAATAAGCAAAAAAATTAAAATGACTTTTATTACTTTTACATTGACGTAAGTGTAAAATATGGCATACTTGACACCTTTCTGTTTGTTCATTTTTCTGTGTGCACTGCAGAACACGTTGAGTTTAGCGTCAGACTCTGTTAGATGAGGATGGTTTCATCGGTCTGTAAATATTCTAGATATATAAATATATTCCTTTTCAGATAATATACATACCAAAAATGTACAAATGTATATTTGAGAGGGTGAATCAAATGGCTGGTTAAGAACGTCTATTTCTGGAAATGACTGAGGGCTTCCCATATTTTTTGAAGAAAAGTGAAAAGTGAAGAAAAAAGCGTTGAGTCTCTATTTCAATGTTGTTTTATTATGTGTATTAACCACTGTTTAAAGTGCTCTGAAAAGGACTCGTAAAGGGACTTGCAAACGTTTTCATTCGATTTCAAAAGGGAAACGTTCCTTTAAGAGCTTTTCAATCATCAACTTTGGTAGTTTCTATGCAGCACAACATGTGCTTCCTCCTTCTAGATAATGTTACTAGTTTAGCGTTTGCTTTTTCACCTTACTAAAGCACCTGTATTAACGTTGGCTTGTCAGATGAACCAAAACGAGTGTATTTTTAACGTTTTATGAATCTCCTACTCGCCAGCAGTTGAATATAAACTTGATGGCTAATATTTCCTACGGTTTTACAGCATTGCGATCAATCAACACTATCTGAGGATCTCATGAGCATTCATTTTTCTACACTGCCCCCTGGTGGTCTATTGCCAAACTGTATTTTTAGATCACCGTTTCTAAGACATTTCTGCCTTCCGTTGTCTGTCTTTTGTATGTCGTTCACAGTATTCATGTTCCTGAGTCTTCCTCAGCTCGTTTAGCGGTAGTGGAGCGATTTCTTTCTTCTCCTGCACGTTACGAGTCTCAGTAGAGAAAGCACAAGCACTCTAAAATCTTCTCTTAGAGCATTCCAGACATGAAAAACAGGCATTTTTCTACTAGAATCGAACACCTTGATGTCTTAACAATGGTAACCCTTCGTTTTGAGCCAAGCTGAGCTTTCAAATGAAGCTTCTACTGCCAACGTGATCTTTACAATCTCAATCGTTTGCTCTGCCACTGATGTTTGTACAGATGAGGTGATTGAGCTGTATTGGGTTTGCAGTAAACAGCAAAAAAAAAATTGAATAGAAAAGTCCCCTACTGAAAATGTTTCTTTGTGTAACACGTGCATCATGTTTGCTTTTTACACACGAGATTTTCACAGCAGTGAAGCATTGGCTAACATGGATTTTGACCTTCGTCTACTCAACATTTGTCTCCATGTTGTGCTGTCAGACATTGTACGGTCAAGGTCCTTAAATGGAAAACTGTACTTTGCTAAAAATTGTGTTCTTGACCGTTTGTTTCAAAAGAGTTCATGAGAAAATAAACTGAAATGAGTTCCAAGTTCCTGTATGTCTTCATGTTTTATTTATTTAAATTGACTGGGACACAATATGAAAAGAAGATGAAATGATATTCATTACCTGAAATGGTTTTGCATCCCAGATAGCACACGTACGTCTGCAAGATGTCTGTTAAAGATCTCTTGATCTGGAAAGCATCTGCTGACTACAAACGTCTGGCAGACGTCT
>JAUCNO010001091.1:12017076-12037712 GCA_032353835.1 Enteromius viviparus | reverse complement strand
AGGAATGGCAGAGGATCCCCAAATCCAGGTGTGAAAAACTTGTTGCATCTTTCCCAAAAAGACTCATGGCTGTATTTCATCAAAAGGATGCTTCTACTAAATACTGAGCAAGAATACTGAGGGTCTGAATACTTATGACCATGTGATATTTCAGTTTTTCTGTTTTAATAAATTTGCAAAAATGTCAACAATTCTGTGTTTTTCTGTCAATATAAGGTGCTGTGTGTACATTAATAAGGGGGAAAAAATTATTTAACTGGCGGCAATATAACAAAAATGTAACAAAAACCAATGATTTTTGGTTTATAAAAGAATAATCAATTGCCACAAATACACCCGTGCTACTTATTACTGGTTTAGTGCTCCAGGCTTACATATATACTAAAATATTAGGTATAGACCAATAATCATTGGCTGATATGTAACGTACAGTTTGTCAGTAAAGCCGGTTCTGTAATCAGTGGTAAATGCCATCACATGCGTGACTTCACATCGAGTAGTATATACTACACACAGCCATTGTTTACTGACAAGCTGCGCAAATCCACGCTAATAATGAATATGATTTTGCGCAGCTCGTCAGTAAACTGCGGCTGTCATTAATATTAATACCACTTGTCATTAATATTGAGAAACCACTAATCATTCAATTTCACTCTTTCAGGTGATGTCTTTATCCTCTCATGACCGGACGCAGTTCTCCTTCAGCTCTCTTCCTGGTCAGGGCGTGATTTTCTCTGTGATTGTGAGAGATCCAGTGTTGAACACATCAGCGTCTTACATCCCCATCCACACATACGCCTGCAGCTTTAACTCCACGCTGGACAGATGCAACGATTTAGGTGAGAAGATGCAAACAATTAAATTAATGCTGCATTATTTGATTCCTAATATCAGAAATTAATTTCATAAGTGAGGTCACATGTGGTTTATGATGTTTTTTTCTCTCTCATTTTCTCAGGGAGAGTGTCTACTAAAGTGTTTTTCACTCTGGTTGGGTTGGCTGGGCTGTTTGTGTGTTTTGTGGGACACCGCTACTTCAAATGTGGTGAGAGATGTCTGTCCTAGAAACACACCACCTAACTGCTATTAATAACTGTCAGTCTACTAAATGTGCCGCAGGTATTTTAGGTTTGGTCTAATCTTTTGCTAGAGCTTCACAGAGTCAGAGGTGGACCAATGATATAGTTGCATCAGTGCTGAATGGATGACATGTTTTTAAAAGGGTCATATGACGCATCATTACTTTCTTGATGTCCACTTGCAATGTTAGTCAAGGCTTCTTGCGCAACAAACAGTCCATTCAGTGTTGTCTGACCATTTCAGGCTTTTTATCTTTTTGAATGAAACGGGTGTGTTTTTGCAGCTTTGTGTGAACATGTGAAATAATTATGTGAAGCTAAAATGAATCATTTGTGCAGCTTAGTTTCAGTTTCAGGACCGCTTCAAGATTAAAAAAAATTATAATTTCATAATTTATAATTTAATTTTTTATTTATATGACCTGTTTAAATGTGAAACCTTGTAAAACTCATTCAAGATCTGTATGCGTGACGCTTATGTTAACTACAGCTAAAACTAAAGCAAATTAATTAATTAATTGGTTACCAAGACACAGTTTCTTTGTTTAGTTTAATTTTAGTTTAAATTTCACTTTAGTTTGAATGATTAAAAGTTATATAAGACATTTAAAATAAATCAAAAGATAATACAAAATTACTAAAAATGTAAGTTTAATAAAGGGAAAATGTAAAAATAAAAACTACATAAAATAAAACCAGTTAAAAATATTCATAACTATATATAAAAGTGATACTAAAATAACACTGAACCAGACTGACAGAAATAATTGCAGGTAAACACATCTATTGTCACTATTAAAATGTCTATTTCTGTGTTTTCTCAGAGCTGTTCTGTATGGGCTTCAGCTTTATGGCATTTGTATTTTTTGTTGTGATCACCATAACCACACCGCTGGAATACAACAGTAAGTACATTACAGTCACATTTCCAAGTTACACGTGTATTGAATCACTGTTAGATGAACTAATCTAAAGTTTATGATCACCTCTTAGAGCCCTAGTGTGTTTGTATCAGCTCCGCCTCTTAGACCTGTAATTCAGTTTCACGTCATTCTGGATGATTTGTACTGTTGACACTGAGCTGATGTCTACATACCCACAAATAGTTCATGTCCCAAGATCAGTTTTCCCAGTTGAGTTGGACTGAAATTGGCTACACAAACTGGTTCTGCCAGCAGTGCATCTCAACAGCCCTCACGAGTGCAGCTCTCGTCACAGAGGATTGAGGTTATTGTTGTGCCGTAACTCTCTGAGGATTAGAGTCATGCGCTGTGGATTTCAGCTGGAGGTGTCAAACCAGCCCGTCCCATTAAAATGCATCATGTAGAGCTGTTTGTCAGCTGTTTGCGTGTGACGAGACAGGCATGGCTGAAATGAGGAAGAGTTTTTGATTTTCTAAAAATAAGATAACTTGTGACTCATGATGCCTCTTTTATGTCAGGACATTACAGGCAAAACCATAGTTCATGCAATATCAGGCTATATCGCATCCACAACTTGTCTTTTGATATAAATCACAGAAAATACATCTTTATTTCATAGCACTTTATCGATTCACGTCTGAGGATTTTAAATGCCATACATATCTTTTAAATGTTTTCCTCATATTAGTGCTATTAGCATATAAAACTTTAAAAAAGATGTTTACTTATGTTTCTTCTATCTGCATTCTAATAGATTATCTGTCTTCTGAATGTTTTGTTCCTATATCATTCACTAACATTTTACTTAAAATATGGTGAAAAGTAACTTATTTTCTGATTGTTAATATTTTCTCATTTGTGGTGGGGTAAAAATGAATCTATTTTAATAATAGATATTCTTATTAGGAATAAAACTGCCATGTTTTTATTGGGTCACTTGAAGAGCCAGATATGTTCTGAGGATGTAAAAGGTTTAAGAACCACTGCACTAATTAGTCAAACAATGTCTATGTCTTTGTTATCTGATGTATTTAAATAGTTTGTTGACTGACCGTCTCTCTGCAGTTCGATTGGCTCTGACAGCGCTGATGGGTGTGGTCGGGGGCGTTGTCATGGTGATGAGCTGGTGGCGGTTCGGTTCGGTCATGGCCTGCGTGTTGGTGATCGGACTCATTCTTGGATTTATCATCTCATCCATCATCTTCTTCACTCCATTTGGTTAGAAATTATGTTTGAAAAACCTTCATGGATGCAGCTGCTTCTGCGTCTGATGAGCTCTTTTTTTTAAATCCTGTTGTTGATTGTTGAGATGTGGGCAATCATTTTCATTATTAGATATTTAATGATTTTAATTTTTTGGATTTGTTATTTAATCTCTCTCAGGTGATCTTCCTGTATTTCATGATGATGTGGTGTTCTGGGTGGTGTTCGCTTGCATTATGGTGTTTGTTCCTTTGTTCTTTATAAGGTGGCCTAGAGAGGTGAGATACAGAAAAATACGTTATACATGAGCTCATGTCTGACACCTACAGATAAATGAGTGCATTTTAATTATGTTTCAGGGCAATATAGTTACATGTGGAGTGGTTGGTGCGTATACAGTGGTCCTGGCTGTCAATGCCTACACCTACACCAGTCTGTCCTACATCACACTGGATGTCCTCAAACGCCTCCTCAACCACAACTTCAGCCGAGCATTTATCTCCGTGCCGCTGCAGGATATCGGTAGGTGTGCAGGGATTTAAGTTGTAGGCCATGTATGAGATGAGATCAGTGCAGACCAGGGTCAGAAATTAACAGGGGCTTGGGGAAGAATGCCACTAAATTAGAGTTAATGAAATCAGTTACGACTACTGCAGTTAAACTGAAATTTAATGAATAGTGAAAAGTCTGCATTACATTTTCATCCAGCAAAGATTTTTATGTAGTACTGCGTGTTACCACCAATCCCAGTCTTTCTTCCTTTAAAATGCTATTGTGCTTTAGCGTTTTAAGTAAGGTGCATGATTCAGCCCCCTTTTTCTCATTTATTAATTTTTTATTTGGCTTTACTATCCTGGGTCTGACTCTCAAACGTATTGATCTATTGGTCATGTCTGGTGTTTCACCTCTCCAGATTTCATCATGATCACTGTGTGGGTTGTTCTGGGGGTTTCGGGGATCGTCGTGCAGCTGTATCGGGAGAGGTCACGGCCGTTTTTCCCACCGAGTCCATACGTAATGTGGAAGCAAGAACGAGAGCGCAGGAAGACCAACGTTCTGGATCCCAGCCACCACAAGCCATCTTTATCAACCCAAATCCTCGGACGTATTCGCCAGCTCACACAGCGGGCAGAGTCAGCCGGTGAAACCACGCCTCTTCTGCTTTAACCTGTAACTTTTGACTTGAAGTCAGTTCACTGTTAGCCCTTCTCCTCCAGAACACAGCTGCTCAAACCTGTGGAGACCTATAGCAACATACATGAGGACTGAGCTTGATTTTTAGAGCCTAAAAAAAGCATCTCACACACTGTGTGTGACTGACCATGTGCACTTATATGTGTGTTTGTTTTCTATAGGTTCCCTGCAGTGCTTGATCTTATTGCTGTTTTCAGATAAATGTTAAGCAACTGACCTCTACTGTGTACATCAGCTGCCACAGCGTGATTTTTAGATGCATTTTAGCAGCTTAGAGGAAATGTTCAGTGGAGATTATTTTTAGTGTTTTTACTACGTCCAGTTAGTACATGAGTGGATGAGCGAATGCATGTTTGTTTGTTTTTTTAAAGGTGTTCACAATTTAAATTGAATGTAAAACAAGCTGCGATTGCAGAACAAATGAACCAGTGTTCATTAGTAGCCACTGTAAGCCTCTATGGCTGATGTTTGAGTGTCTTGTATGTCTAAGTGAGCATGTGTGAGTCTCAGAGGATCCTCACCGAGCTGTGGAGTTCATGTTAGAAGCTTATTTTGATTGTGTTCCTGTGGGGAACTTGACCGCTGCCTCAGTGCATTTGTAATGAGGATTTTAAATGTAGTGTAAGAGGAATATAGAAATGTTTTTTCAGTAATGTTCTGTGCTTCATAACTGTATATGCAGCTTTTATGGAGGCACAAACCCAAGATCGATCTTTGACAGTTTTGCAAAATCAGTAGCATTGCATTATTCATCCATACACTTTTGGTTTCCTCTCAGGGTTTCTTCTGATCTGTGTGTTTTTCTCAAGCATTTAAACATGCAGTAATGTTAATGTTGTTTTTATGTGATAGCAGTATGCATTATTTTTGTTTTGTCTAATAATTGTGTTTAATAAAGTTGTAATTTGTGCCATACCACCTAAATTAGATTTTCTATTCCCAGACAGATTAGAATTAAATCTGATGTTTTGCTTTCATTGAATGTGAGAAATTTGTGAACATTTGTTGTGACAGACCAATATTGACTAATTGCAATGCATTTTGTGATGCATCTAGGAGAGGAACGATGAGAAATGTCAGACAGGACTTAAAGTCAGTTAAATTATTTGGTATAGTAAAAAAAAAAAAAAAAAGGATTTACAATATTGTTTTATTTATAAAAATATTTAATAAATATTTAAACTATTATATAAATTTGTCTACATCTTCACAACTCTAGAAGTTATGGAAAAATTTAAGCAATATAAATTTACACTCAATTACATGTAATTGAATACTAAATTAAAGATGAAGTGTTGAATAGTTATTTAATACTCTCAGAGCATGAATCTAGAGAAGGACATAGACAGTTCATTCAATGCTTTTAATCACTTTCAATGCTACTTCCTCTCATACCCACATAAAACAGTTCAGTTACAAACACAAGCAAAACAACAAAAAAAAAAGCTTTTTCGTTAAAATGGCACATTGTGACATTCCCTTTACAAAGTCTCGTGTTCAGGTCAAGTAATCATTCACAATATGCCAATTTTACTCTTCCAAAAAATGTGTTTTCATTTGGCTGAAATAGTTGATTTGACTTTTCCAGACAAGCCTTGATGAAGGAGAGATGGGAAAGTGACCGGATCTCAGTGTTTGACAGATTCCACAGGCCCTTCCTGCAAAACCCCTCAAGCGGAATGACTGATGGACATCCAGGTTGCACAGTGAGTGCGTGTGACCCGGTAATAGAGGATTGTGGGATTTGTAGGGCAGCTCTGAATGATGGTTTGTAAACTCAGAGTCTTTGACATCCTTTAGCTCTTCCTTAAACTGACATCTGTGCTGGTGAGCAGTGGCGAGAGAGATGTGCTGTCAGACGTGTCGTCTCTCTTAAGCACCAGAAATGCCTCGCGGCTGATTCCCAACAGCTCTCGCAGACCGCTGTTCTCCAGCTGCACAGAACAACATATAAAGTCATGTCTATTGTGGTATAGGAGCTAGGCAGTCAATGATAATTTGTAATCTGAATAATGCAATCAGATTTAAAAAGAAATTACTAGTTACTTAATGTTACATTGTAAAATACTTAATAGTAAAATAAGATACATTTTTTTAAATTCTATAAAATTTTTATGAAAAACTAATTATGTTTTAAAATACTCTTTAATCAGAGAAATATAATTTAAAAATAAATTATAATACATTTTAAAATATAATAATCAGACCAGAGTTCCTTTATTATTAAGTATTATTCACACAATAGCAGTAATTTACATTTTGTCTGATGAATTACTTGGATTTAAAATACTAAATATTTTAATATGAGTACAATTTTATTATTTGAACAATAGCAGCACCACAAAATATTCATGGCTCTTGGGTGTTGGTTAATGGTCACATGATATGCATGTATATACATATGTGTGTGTGTGTATATATATATATATATGCTATACACACACACACACACATTAGATTACATTACCTAAAATGTCAAATCTAATAATTAACTACAATTTTTATGTAACTTGAAATCATTAATCTACAATTCTTCTTAGCTCTGATCATGCATTAATACTTTAAGTAATCTTTCTTGTACTAATTTTGTGCCATTGTTTCAGTGTATTTTAATAACAAATACATTGTGGTATATTTATTGTGTCTGACCTCCAGACGTTTGATTCTCTCCTCATCCTCACACAGTCGCCCTTCATCCACCTCAATGGCTTTCCTCATCACCGTGGCCATTTCGTTTATTTTCTCAATGTGCGCCTGCATCTCCTGCAACTTAAGCACATTGAATGACTATTTGGACACCAGAAATAGAGGGGAATCTTATAAAAACGATCTTGACTGACATTAGTGTGCTGTTCTCTCAGCTGGGTGACAATAGCAGGATCGTCTCTCTTGCTGGCCATCAAGAGGCGAAACACCTGCTCTCTGTATTTGCTCATGATGAGCTCCAGCGCAGACTGATGCTCCTCCAGTGATGTGTGCAGCTCTGTTAGTAGAAATGTGTGGATTTAGATTTAAAACAGCCCTCAAATGACATCCACCAACAGCTTTTAATTGCAAACCCTCCTAACACCTTTGTTTTCTTGCTGCAGTTCTCGTATTTGCCTGTTTTCCTGCTGGATGCCCATGACCAGCGTGGAGCGCGGCCGGTGTCTCGCCACCTGGTTCAACAGCTCAATCTCTTCCTGGTACTGAAAGAACAAGAAATATGAATAAAACAACTCTCGTCTCCATTACACAGACTGAAAAGCAACACTGATACCTGTTTCATGGCCTCCACTCTCTTGTTCAGAAGCGTGGTTTGTTCAATCAGGATCTCAGCAGCACTGTCATGATCCCGGAGCCGATCCACCAGTGATTTGGCATCGGCCAGCACCTTCTCCAGTGTACAGGTCATTCCTGAAGAGCACAAGAAACACTTGGAATGTGACTTAAGTCATGATTCTTTTCATTAATACACAATCTTATATTCTTCAAATGTTTAGAATAGTGTAAAGCTGAGTTGCTTCAACAACTGTTACATTGTGGCTCATTTATAGACATTAAATGTCTTGATTTCAGAAATGCTGAAAGGTAAGTGTCAAATGTTTTGGTAGAAGCCTAGCATTAGCTTCTACAAAAAACCCGCTAACGTTAATTGTTTTAATAAAATACTAACGTTAAATCATGTGAATAAATACGAATATGAATCTAGACACACTATTTGTTTTATTAAATCTCTGAATAAAATGGCGAATAATTTTAAATGAACAGAAAAGCTTACCTTATCTTACAGCAACCGCTCAGTTAGAACACTTCCTGTTGCCGCGGTCGTGACGTCACGCGCCGGTACTTCTGGGAGATGTAGGCGCCGGCTTTTTTTCACACAACCGGCCGCATGGAGGCGCAATCGACACACTTTCTGAACTTTTAAAGCGCTATTAGTAACATGAATGTTTTGTTTATTACTGTAAAATCCGTCCTTTCGCAAATCCATTTGGTGAGGCTTATTATCTCTGAATGTTTGGTTTCATAATTCCATTATGAGCATGACTGCTTATGCTCTTTTATTAACTGACTGAGGTTTTTTATAGGTGGAGAGAGGCCAGTTTAATCCCGTGTCACCCAGAAGGCGTAATCAGATTTTACCTGCGCAAACAAATCCTGCCTTGTGATTATGAGTCAGTTTTAGCCTATATCTAATATCCAATCATAACTCTTACATAGTTTTTGAAATTAATTACAGGGAGATATTTTGTCATTAATGCAAGATTCAAAATACATTTTATTTTATTATTTTCAAGATTTTAATTATTGAATATATTTTTAATATCATTATATATCACAAACATAATTATTCTATATAATTAAAATTATTTTTCTTAAAAAAAAAAAGAAGAAATCATCAAATAAACTAAAAGTACACACATATGGGTATTTATGCATTTTATTTTAACATAAGCACCGAGAAATCGTAAATATTTTACAATAGCATTAATAAGAGAATAACGTGACGTAATTTCAATGTAATTTTACTTTTTAAGAATAAAAATATAATTCTTATATAATTATATTTTATGTATTATTTATATACTTATTTTACCTAATCATTTAATCCTTTTGATGAATTAATTAAAAAGCTTATTTTAGGAATTATATTAAAGTATATATTTCATCATTGATATTTTCAATATTATGTGTAAGCATAAAACAATCATGTTATGTCTTTTCTACTTGCTGTACTGATATGTAGCGCGTTAAACCATGGTTGAAACAGGGACCTCCCAATAGCTCGCATGTCCCCGCCCCTTTCCATTGAGGCTTTTGGTCTCTGCTTTCATTGGCTGTTTTGAACCGCGAATCCCTCTCAACTGAACACTCCAAGACGCGTGGAGGAAAAGCTGCTCCAGCTTCAGCTGATGCGCGTCAACGTACCCACGCGCGCACGCCCCGCAGCCGCGCAGCGAAGTCGAGCGAAGAGAAACAACTAGTTACTGACACGAAACTAAACACTCACAATTAACTCTGGTGAGTTTATTCGTGTTGTTTTTTCAAGCCCAAACTCTCGAAACCAGACAGGAGTGACTGAGTGAGTAGGAGAGAGAGATCATGATGTTTATTTTGATCATTATGTGCTTGTTTTAAAAGGGAGTTTTCTTAGAAAAGGAAATAAGATGTCAACAAACCTGTCTTAAATCATAAAAGCCCAGTTTAATTGTTTGTTTTTGACGTTTAGACTGAAAGATGAGGATTGTTAGGAAGTTTCATGACTTTTCCATGGAGAATGCGAGATGAGTCAGCAAGCATTTAAAAATACAACACGAATATTTGCGATAGTAATGGTTTGAGTTAATATGATCTTTAAATATTGACCTGTCTGTCTCTGAATGTGTCAGTTGTGACTGACCGATACATGTTTCTACAGGAACATTGGGTTGTTGTCCAAACATGTTTCATATCCAGCCAAAACTGCTCACTATGATGATCATCTGAGCTTTAGACAGAATGCTATCTCTATGAGATGTGTGCTAAATATATACATCCAGCACCAGAGGAGGAGAAAAGTGCAGGTGTTTCCTGATGGAAACTGCAGCCGTAAAGTTTTCAGCATGTCCTTGAGCTCTGGCAGGGAATTCTGTTTATCGCCAGAGATTTTCTTGGTCATGCTGAAGTGCTGTTAACAGATTAAATGTGCCAGTAAAGCATTTCAGGAAGCTGAGTTATTCTTTCATGGCATGTTGTGAATTACTTGCATTTATCTGTTGAGTAGACACTTTGATGATGCCAAGCAGCCTACAATGAGAAAAAGTAACAAGAAAGACTTGACAATAAACCAACCGATATTAAAACCATAGTGATCATTTTTTTAAACAGGTGTCTGTTGCCACACTTTTGTTGCCACAATTAAACTGTTTTCATATATAAATGTAAATATAGACGTAATTTTAACAGTTTTATCCGCAAACCTGCTTTCAAGATATTGGCACTGGCTATTAAATACCATATTAATCAACCAGTAATAAAGAATTTATGTTTTCAGAGTTGATGCATATAACTGCATAAGGATATGCGTTTATTGTTTACCATATTACTACTCCAGTTTGCTTGAGTTTTTGTTTTAAAGTTGCAGTGAAAGTTATGATTATGAACATTACAAAACTTATGCATGGATGCATTGTTCACAGTAAGCTCGTGCATTCAGAAAATATATATAAATGTGAGACAATTATTTTGTGTGAACACTAGCACATGTAAGCCTCCCCAAAAACACCCCTATATCCTGCAACTTTACCGACCATCTGCCTGATATATGAGGCATCAGGGGGTTCTTGAGCTTGAGCTGAGGGAGAAGGGGGTAAATCCTGAAATAAATGAATACTGGGATTAATTTCCCATGATCTCTGGTGCACATGCTGGCCATTGTTATGAATCTTGGATTACTGTTCGTTTATTAATGACCCAGAGCAGATGATTAGTGGGACGGGGGTGCGGCAGACCCTCTGTGCTTGCTGCTGACTGCTTAATTGTTAGTGTCTTATAGCAAGTCATTGCATCGCCACGGCAACGGCTTCGGTTTACATTATGCCATGGAGTGTCTCCATTGGTTTCAAGTACCCGTTTTGCCAACATTGGTATCCTAGACTTTAAGATCTAAAGGTTTTTAGAATCTGTAACCTTTCTTTGATTCTATATGGTGGAAAAAGGTTCTTCAGGTTTGAAAAATGCTAACTAAATAAAGAAATGTGGTTAAAGTTATTCTGTGTTGTCACTGCAAAAAAAAAAAACATGATTTGAAGCCTTATTTTCATGAGTGTTGGATGGTTTAGATTGGTGTGCACTTCTAGATCTTTATTTCTGAATCATTGCGGCGAGGTCGTTGTTATGTTGAGCTGTGTTGATGGCTTTATGGTGAATTGCAGCT
Source organism: Enteromius viviparus (assembly GCA_032353835.1). Classification (NCBI taxonomy): domain Eukaryota; kingdom Metazoa; phylum Chordata; class Actinopteri; order Cypriniformes; family Cyprinidae; genus Enteromius; species Enteromius viviparus. Next base: position 12,026,412 of record JAUCNO010001091.1, on the reverse strand, counting down.
TTGTTTTGTAATTGTAGAAGCATGAGAACATAGTTTTTCTTCTTGTCTTTTCAATAGGGATTATACTTCAAGCTGTGTGAAGTGATTCTCTGAAGCCTAGAGTCTCAGTTATTGGATCTCGTTCTTGACTGTGTCCCAAAATGTGCGTCATTTCTCTAAATAGACTGCATTTTAGGATGTTTACAAGCATGTTTGAACATTTTTGTAGCTGAGTGCACCTAATGCCGTCTAGATAGGGAGCTCAACAGTTCACCCAGAAAATACATTTACTCTCAGGCAATATAAGATTTGAGTTTGTTTCTTCATGGGATTTGTTTTGGGGGATGTTTTTTCTTCTATAAGCTGTTTGGACTCATTCTGATGGCACCCATTCACTGCAGAGGATGCAAAAAGTAATTTTAAAAAGGTGATGTGTGCATGGTTTTTTAGGTAACTTCCAGAGGCAGGTGTATAAGAGGGCTTTACTCTGTTTCACGGGGGATGGGCTTCTGACCCGGGGTTTATCGGACACCCATCCTTCCCAGGACCATTAATTCTGTTTGTGTGTGTGTTGATGGCTCTGCTTACTAATGAAAGCAACTGACAGGCCAATTAAGATCACAAGCAACACCACAAAAGAGCAGGAAGGGGAGGGGCTATGATTGATGGCTGGCTATTTTTGGGACCCATGTGCAAGCCACTGGTGCACATACATGCAAACAAACACGCATGCATACATGCGTGCGCCACGTGTCGGCTCACGTCTAGAGGGAGGAGGAGCAGCCGGCCAACAGGGATGCGTCTGGAAGCGTGATCCTCTTACATGATTATGTGGCGACCCGAGGAGCCATGTGGACAACCCCAGTCCTCACTCTCTTTGTGTCGTCGCATTTAATTAAAGCGACAAATCGACTGTAACTCACGCAGACGGTCATTATAGTAGGATTACAATGTTCAAGCGCTTTGTGTTCGGCCCAGCCTCATTTCTGCAGCAAAAGTCACACACAGTTTTTTTGTGTGTTTTGTGTGAGCAAATCTTCTGCTGAGAACTTACTAATGCTGTAGATAAAAACATAATAATAAAAAATTGTTTCAAATTTCCATCAAAGTGAATGTCATGTTACATAAAGAAATGGTTATTCAGTACTACTAGTACATCTAATTATCTTGAAGTCAAGCCGTACTGTACTTAAAGTTTTTATGTGCTTGTTTGTTGAAGCTATTTGAGAATCTGTTGAGACTTATATTCAGTTTCAGAAAGCTTGAACATTAAATAGTTGTATTTCTTTTGAAATTTTGACACAAGTGAAATAATTAATAGAAACTTTTTTGAAAGTGAATTATGAAACCAAACCAGACTCATGCACTACTAGTAAAAGGAATGATGTAATTAGTCATGGGATTTTTTACTCATGCATCATAAATCTAGTCCATATTTAAATTCGAGAACATATATTTTATGTAATTAATTGCCTATTCTTTTTTTCTTTTGTCCCTTTGAAGCTTGGCAGCTATTTGTCACCATCTAATTTTGGGGATCTGCTAAATATCTCCTTAAGATAATTGCATGTTTTGGAACAATTTGAGCATGAGTCAAATGATGACAGAACTTTAATTTCAGAATGAACACGCATTTTCCTTTAAAGAGACACTGCTCATTTTATACGCACACTCTGTTGTAAATAAACACAGAGCGTGTCTCTCAGCTCTTAGCGTGTCCGTTAGTGACAGACTCTTTCCACCGGCCGTTATGTTCTGAGTCTGACAGAGGAATGTGGCCCTTGAGCCCCGGAGTCACATCGCCACCCACTTCATAACCTACAGACATCAATTCTGGGTTTGTGTGTCCTCTGCTGTTCTCTGCCGCTTGACATTTTGTGGGCTTGAAGTGCACACAAGACGGACTTGATGTGAGCTCTCATGCTGTTCCTCCAGTAATTAACTCGTTCTCTCGCTCTCTGTGGGGTTTTTTGTGTCTGGGAGCAGAGAGAAAGCGATTGTTTATTCTCTCGGTGCCCTTCAAAAAATTTCCAGATTCTTTTGTGTGCTGTCATGGAGGAGTTTGTAGTGAAGGACTGAGCGCGAACGAACCTTGGACTGTCCGTGTGTGTGTGTGTGTGTGTGTGTGTGAGCGAATGAGGGGGTTGTAACAATAGGAGCATTGTGAATGCTTGGCTGAGATTGGATGGGGGTTTGCAGAGCGGCTTCATTAGTCAATCTGTGTTTCCCTCTCTCTCTCTCTCTCTCGTGCTCGTATCCTCTGTCAGTGGGTCGTTGTAGGAGTGTGTTTTGGGATTTACTGCGTTGAGGTGTTCAGGTGGATTGTCTTCTGACGGCTGGACTGGATTCATCTCTGTGTCTGCTTCTCAGGTGAGCATTTCTCTGAGATTTAGGATTCACACTGCGTGTCACTGACTGTGTGTGTGTGTGTGGCTGTTGTGTGAGTGTTAAGTGTGTGAGTGTGTGTGTTTAAGGAAACAAGACATTCGCTTTGTTTCCTCAGCTGTGCTTATGTTGACTGAACTATCTTAATCTTGCTGCTTGCTCTCTGGTTCTTGATCACAGTGACTGGCTTTTTTTTTTCATTATTAAACATTTAACAGTGAGCTGCAGGCGATATTATCAATCCTGTGATGGGACAGACAGGGTTTAAGTGGAGTAAACTGACATGAACTGTGTGTTTGTGTTTACAGGAAATCGCTGGCGCGTCTGAGCTGATGCGTGTCTGCTTTTAACAGCATTTTATTTGTTTCTCTTTCAGAATGTGGAGGTGAATCTCACTCTTAACTAATAATGGCGGTTCAGGCTGGTTTGCAGGTATGCAACTTTATGATTTTATGCTTTTATTGATGTGTTTTTGCATTTGTTTATAGAATTAGAGGAAAGGTTGATTCAAATTTGCTTGGATAAGATTTTTTTTTATTAATTATGTCATATCAAAATTCTATTCCAATTTTTGTCAAAATAAAACAATATGCTGCATAACAAACATTTTGTACAGTTTGGATTGGAATGGATGACTTATTATTATTTTATCATGAATAAATCTAACATTTTAAAATTAGCTACATAACAAACACTGCAATGAAAAAAAACATTAATTTAGATTAAAATTGGTTGTTTTTAGCAGAGTTAAAGAATCAATAGTCTTTATGAGATTAGCTGTGATTATATAGCGAAATCTAAAAATGTGCATTAAATGCATGCACAAACCTATTTCTAATACTGAATAACACTAAAGTAATTTTCTTAGATCAGCTGATAATGTAACAAAAATAGTGCATCTATAACTTCCTTTATTCGCACATATACATTTTAGCTATTATCTGTTGAAAGGAAGTACTCTGATACACCTGCTCTTTTCTTAAAGAGGAAACCTGACTCCATACAGCTCCAGGGCGATGTTTCCCGCCACTTGTGTTCTAAATCGCTTCGGATTTGAAGTTTGAATTTAAATAATCTGCTGAACATTCCAAATAGATAATCACAGACGTGTTGTTTTTACACCATCCTGTCTGAATCAGAAGGGATTGTTAATACAGCATGTGTCCATCTGTAATATCTGATGTCATGTGAGGACAGACCACATTATGTAATGCCATTGCAACATTTGTGTGTGTGCATGTGTGATTGATTAAACACACCAGACTGTTTGCATTGAGTTGACAACCATAAGTGAGAATTAGAGACAGTACATAAATTCAGTAATAGTTTAAGCAAGCAGAGCTGACTGTAATCTACTGTGGAATGGTAATCTTGGACGTCTTGTATAATAAGGATAAAACACCACCACAAGGAAACGCTCTGCTGTTTAATTAGTCAGTCTTTGTGTGCGAGCAGAAGAAGCTCTCCATATGTGTGTTAGTAGGAGCCTGAAGCTCTCGCTCGCTCTGTTCCTCATGGGAGTTTGATGCATGTGTGGGAACAGCAGGGTTCATGTGAAGAAAGGGTTATGGGTTTTCTCTCGGAGTGGCCTGCTTGTGTGTAATTTTTAAAATAGCGCTTTTGTTTTTCAGTCATTCCCAGCACAGCATTTATTTTTTATTTTTTTTATGTTTTTTTTGTAGTTTGTGTTTCAAACAGATGTTTTGAATCAGTCCCAGTCAAGCCAAATTTATTTCTATAGTGCTTTATACAATACAGATTGTTTCAAAGCAGTTTTGAAGTAATAAACTAAAATAAATACAAATACTCAAATCTGAGACGAATCCAAATTCTGCTGTAAGACCTCTCTAAAACATTTTAGCTGGTCGTTTGTCTAACCTAAAAAAAAGTAACGAGTTTCGGAACATTTGTAAAACGTTAAAAAAGTAACATTTGCATAATGTTTGAAAAATTCTAAAATGTAACGTTTCCTTAACGCTGGTAAAATTACTGTTCTTTATCTAGGTCAGTTCAGTGCAGTCAAGTCAATAAGTGTTTATCACTAGTAGTATTACTCATACTCACGTTTAGGGGTTTTTAGGGTAGGTTTTTTACTCCAGCATGTTTGTCTTTGAGACAAGTCTTTGAGAGGTTTTACCCCAAGTTCCCTTATGAGAGTGTTGTTTTGTATAAATGTTATTGCTCTTCTGTGTGTGTGAGTTGTCTTTTGTCTGATTAGTAATATTTGTGAGTGTTTGCAAACTGTCCTGATTTCAGCAGGGTCGCCGTCTTTCCGGAGAGAGAGCGTGGAATCTGTGTGAGGGGTCACTGTGGCCCCAAGACAGTTTTGTGTTTGTGTTTCTCATGTCGAGTTGTCTGTTTTTTTGCTTTCAGGCTTGGTTCGGCGAGAAGTTTGATGTCCCGTTACAGAGTCCTCGCGGCCCGCGCTCTCCGCGGCCTGGCCCGGGTCTGGCTGATGTCTTCCAGTATGACCAGTGGTTGGCCGTGCGGCATGAAGCCACGCTGGTGCCCATGCAGGAGGATCTGGCAATCTGGCTGAGCGGCATGCTGGGTAAACCTGCTCATGCAAGCCAAGCTGTCTATGACTCACTCTCAGTGCATGGAAGCGAAAAAATTACTGCTATTATTAGTCTAAATGTCTTTTCCTTTCGTCGGTCAAATAACTGAAACCCAAACCCTCACATATCAAGCAAAGAATTGTGGGAAACGCGTTTTGCTCTCGTATAATGGTGATATACGACCCCCGAAACAAGAACTCTCGGTCTTTGTAGAATAATGGAGGGTGTTGCCTTTACCTGTCAGTCCACATGCTGAACATGTTCACCCGGGCCAAAGAACGCTTACCCATAAACCTATTGCTGCGTTTGTTGCTTTTTTTTTCTTTTTACATTAGCCCTTGTAATCCTATAGTCCTCTTTCAGATAATACAATGAATATGTTGTGGAATTTGAACAAAATACTAAAATGTGACTGTGGTGTGCTGCCGACCTCGTTCGTTTTCCTCTGACAAGTTGTTGGCGATCTGAGCATCATAAGTGTGAATATTATTTGTTACTTGTCGTCTACAGTCACGTGATCAGCCGTGGAGGGCAAAACGTCCGTAAAATTGCAGGACAGTGCCTGCATTTTGCATTTTACAGATGCTTTCTTAAATTAACTCACAAAAGGGAAACAATTTGGCAAATATTAATAATATACAATACCCGGTTTATTAGACAACAAGATTAGGCTAGCTACAAAAAAAGTTATATTTATGGGAATTTTCAGCCTTTATTGAGAAGGGATAGTAGAGAGCTGACAGGAAAGCATTGGGTGGAGAGTGAGATTTGGGCAGGATCGGCAAAGATGATCGCAGTTGCGCTACATGTCAGCGCACTAACCACAATGCTTTATGCAGTATTTTGACTGCACTAAAGCATAAAAACACAATAATATATTTGTAGATATTTAGTAAATATTTTTGTCTCCCAAAAGCAATGCTAGGACTTTGAAACGTGTTCTGTGTTGGAATGTCTGTTTTTGTTTTGGTCTGTGTGACTCCGCACTCTGACAGATCACCCAAAGGGATTTTGACACAGGTTGCCAGTTTGTGGACAACACAGCCATGTTAACCATGTGTCTGACCTAAAAACTCTCAGTATCCAGTTAAAAATCTCTGTGGTCAGAGGAGCTCTGTTGTGTATCCTCAATCTGGCAACCCACGAGATTGCAGTCATTCAGTCTGCTAGCTATCACTATTGCTTACTGCACATTAAATGTGTACTCGTACAGTGATAATAAAAGATAATTCAATATTTTATTTAAGTACTATATACAAGCATGTATGTATGCAACACAAACGTTTTATCCTTTGAAAACTATTATACTGTGATGTACTTGTTCAGGGTTCATCTGCTTGCCTGTATGTAATATGCTATTATAATGTATACTTACATTTATTTTGTGTAGGAAAATGCTTGGCATGCAAGTGAATGTGGTCGCTGATACAATACTGATAATAATAGCTAGCAAGAAAAGTCCTCTGGGTTATTTAGAAATCTGTGTTTGTGTAGGTGAGGAGGTGACAGCCGAACGCTTCATGGAGGAACTGGACAACGGTGTCAAACTGTGTCGTCTGGTTGGAATCCTGCAGAGTAAAATCCCACAGGATTCAGAAACACAGGTGTGTAAGGAACGTGTGACGCTGTGGGCGGCGAAGCAGCTCGGATAACCGCAGGACTGTTTGTGTGTAATTCCCGTCTGTGTTTTGTTAACAGCTGCTGTCAAAGAAAATCCAGTTCAGGAAAAATGCCTCCCCTGGATCGTTTTTCGCCCGGGACAACACAGCGAATTTTCTTTCCTGGTGTCGTCACATAGGAGTGGATGAGACATACCTGTTTGAGTCTGAGGGTTTGGGTAAGAGAACTTTTGATCAGGTGTCTAGGTGCAGTGTATAATTAAGTCCCCAGCTGAATGGGATGCTTTGTGCATCGGTTAGTTTCTATGTCTGTCATGCTGGATGTACTGCCACATTAATCTAAAATCCTTCTCTAGATAGCTTTGTATTGAGCATATCATTTATTTATAGTGAAGTGGTCATCTGTTTAGGGCCGTGGTATTTTCACAATATTGAAAACGTTGAAAAAATTTAAGTTTGGATTAATTAATAAAAATACACAATTTACAGAATAATAGTTTATTATAAAAATATTACATTAAATTATCACTGACATTTTCATCCATATTTTAATTTCCATAATACATTTAAATCATTTGATGTGACATATTAAACTATTAATTACAATAATATTTCATGCATGCAATTGTTTTATGGTTTTTGGTAATACATTTACAAACCCTGAAACGCAGAATTGTGAAAAAATGAAACACAATTCATAATATTGTTAATATTATATAGTGTAATAAGTTTGTAGATTCAACAGAATCCAGGAAAACAGAATTTTGGAAAAAATAAAATTTGTAATTATTTTTTGTCTAAAACTAGACTGGTTTGAAGGTTTTGAGCTGCTCTTCAAAATAGATAGACGTCACCTGCATCTGTCCAGTCTTGCCAGCGTCTGTCGGTCTTTCACTGTCAGTCCATTACAACTGGACTTTAATCATGTTGGTTAAATTAACGTATTTAAACTGAGACCAGCATCCTCCTGTCTGTCCTGTGTGGCCCCGCTGTGCTAGTGTGTATCTCTCTGAGCTGTTTAACAGGCCGTAATCGTTTCAGAGGATCTGTGTCCGTGTACATCAGTTGAGCTGTGGCCCCGCACGTCCCCGGCTCTCCGTAAATCCATGATGTTAATGAGTGTGAGCGATCTGCGGTGTAAGTCATTAACCTGATGGCCCTGAGACTCACTGTCCTGAAAAGTCCATGTCCATGTGTCACCGTGCATTATGGGATGGGATCTGCCAGAATTCTGACCTGTCATTATTTAGAATTCAGGCTGTTGTGTTTCATAACATGTTGTTTGTGGAACATGGCACACATTTAAGTCAGTTTCTAAAAGCATGTTTTTGCTGGTCCTGTATTTTCTGATTTATGGATACCTAAAAACCTTTTGACTCTTATATAGCAATAAAAAGAAAAAACTAGAAATTTTGAATCTGACTTAATCCAAGATTTAGATTCTTGTTCTTTGTAAGCAAGTGCATGTGTAATTATATAATGCCTCGTTTGCATTAACTGAAACTATTAAGAATATTTTTGTGTGATTATTTTTAATCCGTATTTCAATTAACATTTTGGATGAAACGCTTAAAATAAATTAAATGTATTTGAATTTGAAGTTAAAGCACCAAAATGAATAACTGTAAACAAATAAACTGAAGTAAAAACTAATAAAATGAACAAAACCACATACTCTAATATGTGTGTAACAATAACTAATATGTCAATAAACAAGAGCTTTAGTGGAATTTATTACATTTTAATTTGTATATTTCCATGTAACACAATTTGTAGGTACTAGGATTATTTAAATGTATAGTAATATGTGTTAGTTACGATTTACCCTGTACCTGTTATGTGTGTAGAGGTGATGTGAATGATCATTCCCTCCCTTCCTTCCCCAGTCCTGCATAAAGAGCCACGGCAGGTGTGTCTGTGTCTGCTGGAGATCGGACGGATCGTCTCCAGGTAAGCAAACCGGCCCCGAGAATCCTGCAGGTGACAGATGTCAGGTTGTGCTTTGGGGTCAGAGGTCAGGGGCTGCTTTAGGGGCTTTAAAGTTGGGTGGAGGGCAAATTTACAGGGATTTTACAGGATTGTTAATAAGTGAATTGGCTTCGGTGCTTGAGCAGCTTTTGTGTTCAGTAGAGACTCTAAAAGCTGATTTTCTAGAGTTTCTAGAATAACATATAAAGGGGTTTATTTTGCAGTAATGACCATTTCTTATTTAAATTTGACACAATTTTATGTGAGGACGTCATGTATGCAGTATAATGGTCATCCTTCAAAAAAACATTAGGATTTGAGAACTGTTAAAGGCATTTTGTTTGTTGGTTTAGGTATGGTATAGAGCCTCCGGTTTTGGTTAAACTGGAGAAGGAAATTGAACTGGAGGAAAGTCTAATGATGACGGATCATGCGTCTCCAGTGAAAACTTTCACTGTGTGCTGTCAGCACGGGGCCCTGTATCACACTGTGAGTATCACACACTTACCGAGGTCAGGCTTTTAGTTTGAGTTGAAACATTATTCTAGTCTCTTTAGAGTTTGTATACAGTATGTATAGCTGGATCTGTTTGCATGCATTATCCAGATAACAACCTGCAAAATGTGCATTATAAAGCAGGACACATTCTGTGTGTGTGTGTGTGTGTGTGTGTGTGTGTGTGTGGGCGGGTTTATGTGGTTTATGAGGACACAAATTTGTATTATGACATGGGTATGACACAGGTATTACAATATGTAGGTGTTTTATGAGGACATTTTCAGTGTCCCCATAATTTAAAAGGCTTAAAAAACATACTAAATGGTGTT
>JAUCNO010001091.1:11981230-12012502 GCA_032353835.1 Enteromius viviparus | reverse complement strand
GTTGTCCCTTGAAAAGATATAATAAAATATTCACAAAAATGTGAGGGGTGTACTCACTTTTGTGAGATACTGTATATCCTTTTACTAATATTTCATCAGGAGTAGACACTTCACATTGATTAAACAGAACAATAAAACACTTTCAATAAAAGACAGCTTTAGAGTGCAAGTCAAACAGAAAAGAAGAAACTCTACAGATCGATTGCTCTGTTTCATTAGAAATGCACCATCTGGCACCACAGGGCAGAAGAAGACTGTGGGAAACCCCCGTCACAGCACACACACACCATCTGTGCCAGTCATTCCCAACTGCTGTCTGAATTCAAACTAATGTCGAACTTTAAAAAAGTTTTAGCTGTTGTGACAGACAGCTGCATTTCACAAAAAAGCTTTACTTTTCTCTGGAACAGACAAAAAACATTTTTAGATTTACACTTGCTGATTTGCGGATACAGAAAAACAAAGTGAGCCGTGAAAGTGTTGGAAGGAAGGACAATTACGAAGCTAATATGCTTTTATCTTTTTCTAATACACAAGAAACCACAGTTTTACTTATTGCCGGATTAATAATTACTATCCATGACAACGATCCAAATAAAGCAAAAGCCTCTAGTAAAAGCTGCAGCTGTAATTTGCAGTTATTCAACATCAAAGACACTGATGTAGGATCTCAGACAGCACCTTTGAAAACATAATCATAGCTGTCAGGACTGCAGTTGAGCATTTACTGTCAGGGGCTGCTGAAATATTTACTAGACAAGTATCTCTATTATTGTTAGGAATCAGAAAACCCTTTTTTTCTATTAAACTTCTGTGAATTACCTGTCTTGCACAGTTTGTTCTGTAATCATTAAAGACACCATATATCACTTCAAGTAATGCTGTTTGTTCAGGATAAGAATGCTAGCGTTTTCATTTTTCTAAGAGATCAAAGTTATGATTTATATGTGGCGGACAATAAAATGGATACAAGACTACATGTACTGTATATGTGTGCTGGTTTATGTGGTTTATGAGGACACACATTTGTATAATGACGTAGGTATGAACTAGGTATTACAATATGAAGGTGGCTTAAAAAAAACATACTAAAACCACATAGTTTCCTGTAAGGGGTAGGTTTAGGTGTAGGGTCAGTGTAGGGCAATACCACATACAGTCTGTACAGTAGAAACACCATTACACCTATGAAGACACCTCAGAAAACACAAAAACCAATGTGTGAGACACTATTATTTTACAATTTGTTATATGGCAGCAGTCTGTTACACATACTGTATGATGTATGTTAATAGTGATGTTTTCTGTATTAATCATTACCCTTTTACAGTTTAACTGTAGGCTTAGTCTAGGGCTATTAAGGTAAACTGAAACTAAAATCATAAAAACATATTCTTTACTTGAGATAAACATTACCTGAAATAAAATGAAATGAAAGATTTATTTGACTTCACCTAGTTGCCAAGGCAAAATCTCTCATTTTAGTTTAAGCTGAAGAACTCAAATTAATTTAAATAACAAAACAAAACTATATACAGTATAGACATATTTTACATATTTAAGAATACAATATAATTCAATAAAATTAAAGCATGTCAGTGATAAGACTGGCTACATTTGAAATATTGTAAATGTTCAGGAGTTATTAGGAAAATGTGTTTTTCAGCATCTATCTTCGTTCTGACCCAGTTATCATACATCTCCAATTGAGTTTGTTGTTTGTTGGTTGAGTGTGTAAACAGCAGCTGTTGTTTAGAGACTGGGGAATGATTTTGCCCTAAAAGCTGACACATTCACTGTCTCTCAGCCAAATAACCAACGGCACATCCTCGGGTCCAGAGCTGAAAGTGCATACATTATCTGCAAACTAACTGTTATCGTTCCATCTTGCATATGAGTGAATTTTTCTTTCATTTCATTCAAGCAAACTCTTGTTTCGTAGGATCGTGTGGACCAGGATGACCCTCCCTGTAACTGCACACAGAAGTTTTCCATTGAGTATCTGTCTGAGGGACGCTACAGGCTCGGAGACAAGATCCTGTTCATCAGGGTAGGAGTTCTCTTAAAGGTCACAATAAAGTGGAAATGGCAACAGATCTTTTCGTTTGAGTGTAAAAAAATCTAATCTAATCAAATGTATCAGTTATTGAATGGATGTACATGTGGGCGTGGCTATCTAAAATGGGGGCGTGGTTTAAGAACACTGGCTGATTAGAGAAGCTCTGCAAACGAGAAGTGTCCTTTCACTGGAAAGTCCAGTTATGAGATCCAAAAGAAACACATGCATGGATGAATTGCTCACGTTCATCTATCAATATCTATAACGTGCATTACAAAAGTGAGTAGGATGAATTTTCATTTCACGCTGATTTCACATTATCTTGTTTTCATTCTGTTAAAATCACGTTGCTGCAGAGCTGATAAACTGTATGCAAACACTCATCTGAGCGCACTTGCCTTGTGTCTTTAGCTGGCATGTTGCCATAGAGCTCTCATTCACAACTACTGTAGCAATCCACTGAAGCCAATCTAGTTTGTTTAACCAGAATGTGCTGAACTGTCATAACATTCGCGCACACACACACACACACATCTAGATTAGGTAGAACATACACATACACAGATGCTGTGTTAAACATGTGCTTCCTGATAAAACCAGTAAATCAAGTGAATTTAACAGAGATGCAGAAAAAATGTTTGGCTGGAAATGGATTTTTAGTTTTAGAATTATTCATCCCTTCTTTATTACTGCTAGTTATAGCATGCAATAAGCATGAACGAACATTAAAATCTATATTGAACTAAATAGTGCAACTTGCTGACATTAATTATGTAATCTGATGTAATTGTTCAGTCAGTGTTTATAAACAAAAATGTCACATTGGCCTTAGAAAAGCCATTCAATATCCATAAATTCATTATCTAGTTAGCTAAAAAAAGCATAACTTTAAATGCATGCACTATATTACATGTTCATAATATCTTTACTTAGGCCTGTGTTGACTTCTAACCCTTAATATGTATAAATCTTTAAAATTAAAAATTGTAACAACAAATTGAAGTTGAAAAATTGGGAAAACTGATAAAAAGTAACTTATTTGAGTGTCGATTATTAAAATTAATTAACTGATTGATTATTAAAAACATTTGATTAAAACTGAATATATGAAATCGAATAAATTTACATATGTACATCTTTATACTTTTTTATTTGAAAGTGGATTGTTACATTTGATTTTAATAATTAGTACTTTTTTGTTATTTGAATTTTTTGGCTAAATAAAATCTAATTATCTTATAAATAGCCTACTCTTTTATTTGCAATTTACATAATTATGTACATTATTAAATACATTTATTATATATACTTTCTGTAATGTATTTCTGTGCATCCCTAGTATTTAATTCATAATGCTGCTTACTAAAATAAAGTCCTCTCTCGAAGATGCTGCATGGGAAGCATGTGATGGTGCGTGTCGGTGGAGGTTGGGACACTCTAAAAGGGTTTCTGCTGAAATACGACCCTGGCCGTGTGCTTCAGTTCACCACTCTGGAGCAGAAGATTCTGGCCTATCAGAAAGGCCCGTCAGGCTCAGGCCCCGCCCACAGCGCGCAGGCCGCGCAGCCGCCCACAATGGATCCCATCGCAGCAGTTAACCTCCTCCCAGAAGCATCCACTTCATCGTCATCCTCCACAACATCTGTGTCCAAACCCAGTACTCCCACACCCCGCTCCGTCACCCAGTCACCTGCTTCCACGCCCTCGATGCCTCGCAGAGCCGCTGCACCCAAGAAGATTTTTCACACGCCCACTGCTTCTCCGAAAACCAACCCTCTTTCATCGCCCGCCCCAAAAAGAAGCCCGCTGCCTCAGTCTACCCCGATTGGGATTTCCCAAAAAGCCCCTCCCACAGCATCCAGGACCAAACTACGCCCGCGTGGCTCTCCATCTCAGCCTCGCAGTCCTGTCTGTCCTGAACCCACCTGTAAACTGCCTAAACCTTCGGCCCCTCCGACATCTGCACAAAAACCGGCTCAGCGTAACGCACGCCCGCCTCCAGCACCCGTCCGCTCACGGCTTGTTCAGAGACGCCCTCCATCCCCTGCCACCACCCTGCACTTAGAGTCCAGGAAGGGCCACCCCGTTTCCCCTCGTTTGGCTCCAACTGACCCCAAACAGACGATTCCTCTCGCAAAACCTAGCAAGAGTACATCTGTAGGGCAGAACGCAGCTGCTGCCACACGAACTATCCCATCCGTCAACCCTAAGACAACCCACAGGAAACCTCTGGTCAGCAGTAACCCTCCTGTCCAGACGCCCAGCACTACCAAACCAGCTCCTAACAGCACTAGCCACAAACACACTTCACGGACTAAACCCAGCAAACGTGATGAGCCCTACTTTGAGATGAACAATATGAGAAGGGTAAAGAACTGAGCGTCACGCTTGACATTTTCAGATGCCGTATTTAATATAAAATGATAACGAGGCTATGATGTGTGCAGTCTGCTTGATGATTTGTGTTTTTTAAATGTAGTACATTTTCAAAAGGCATTTCTAGTGACCAAGCTATGAAAATGAGACTTTTAATTCAGAACTGTTTTAAACAGCCAAGGTTTCATTTGCATTAAATTAAATGACTTTTCTTTTTCTAATCTATCAAGGCTTTCATTTGTGCTGGGATATATAGTAGCGGCTGCGGTGCTGAGGGTCAGGCTTCTTATACAAATTTAATCAGATGCTAGATTTAAATAAAAACAAGGATGTGCTGTACATTTAATTGGTTGTGCATTTTAACCATTGAAAATACATTTCTAGTGAACAAGCTATGAAAAGACCTTTAATTCAGAACAACCTATTAAACATACTGCACACTTGTCTTTCACAGACGCTTTTTATTTAAGTTAGATTGAATGTCTCAAGCTTTCATTTGTGCCATGCAAAAAATCATCAGGATATGCCTCGGATACACAAATTAAGATTGTTTTTTATTTCTTCTTTAGCTACTGTAATTATCATTATTTTAGCAAAGAGGTTAGGATGCATTTATAGGTTAAGATAAAGTGTTATGCACGGTTATGCACAAACTCATATCATCAACATTTGTGTTTAATATCAGTTACTTTTTTTAAAAGTCAGCCCATATCTGTTACATTATCTGATTTGACTCCTTAGTGGGTTATAAATGTAATAACTTTACAAAATCATGTATTCACTGTATGTCAATGTGAGCTCATGAGAAAAACCTGCAAAGGTAAAGCGGACTCATGTCTGCCTTCATGTATGATGCGCTGCGAGGCCTTCAGATCACGTAACATGCAAAAGTCTGCTGTTTCTGCATCATATTTACATTGAGAGCACTGTTACTGTATTACATAAAAAACATATGTAGATGAATCCACTCTCGTTGCTGCAGCTCTGACACCCCATAATATGCAGAAAGCGCCTCTCCATGGCGACCAAAATTCATATTTGAATCTTGAATGGCATTATTTTAGAGCACATTTTAAAAACTATTTTAGAGTATTTATGTGCCTTAAATTTGTGTTTGTTGGAATAGAGGTGTGGTTCCTTATCAAACACCCTTGAAGAACTGTATTTAGTCAGGACAGTTAGTTTGGCAGGTACTGCAAGTTTAATTTGTAATGAAATGCTACCTCCTTTACGCCACACAAATACTACTGACTCAGTCATGCCCATTAACACCTGAGCTGATTTTATTACACTGTCCAAGACTATGCGAAGTATTTTCCAGTTTATTCAAGAGTTGTGGTCTATACAGAAAGGTTATTATAAATATTATTAATTTTATGTGTAAGGGTAATTGTTTTTTTTTTTCTGGATATGGTTCTTTTAATTAATTATATGTGTGAGAGATATTCTTCCAGCACTTTAAGAAAATGTTTGTAGCTTATTTTCTGTTGTTTGTTTGTGTCTTTGCATTCTGTCAAATAAAGATCTATACCATGTATAATGTGCATTTAGCCTGCTTCGACAGTGACCAGTCCATTTCAGCATACCAGGTGAGTTTTATTTTATCTGCGTGTATCTCTGGAAAAAAGTCTTCTGTTGTCCATACAACACCTTGATGTGAGATTATAATAGCTCGTGTGTGTGATAGTGCTGCGGCCTAGTGGCTAAAAACACAAACCACAAGCTGAAAATTACCAACATTTTATATTTGACTTAACCAGTAGTTTATGATAGTAGCTAACTAAAAGCTAAAACCATAAAACTTGACTTGGAAATAAAATAACATTTTGTCTTTGTAATGTAAATGCATACAAAAATTTAACGCCAGTTGGCAAGAAATATCTTACATTTTAACTAAAATGACTAAAAGTTAATAAAAATTAGACCTTAAAAATGGCAACAAAAAAACAGTAAACTTACTAAAAACGTATAAAAATATAAAATGTGTCTAGAAATATTTTGGTCCGTCAGGCATTAATGCATTTATTAGAAAGTTATTTTCAGTCAGCATGCTGATACATATTCACCAAAATAACAATTTGTGTCAGTTTTTTTGTATTTCCAGGCTCATTTCAACATCAAGTAAGCATGTTTCTTTAACCAGCTAATGCAAATATCATATTTAATTTATTGCAGAACGCTTTCGATGTTTAACCACACGGTGGCGCACTCCACCCACTTTTAATAATCATATCTAGCCACCAATAGCTTGTATTTTACCCCTTCAAAACCTCAACATGATACTTAATATCTAAGGTTGTCTGAGTTTAGCAAAGACTGGATATATAGTACTGTTTTGCTCTCATATTCATCAGATGTTAGACTTATATTAAACAGATTAGGTGGACAATCTGGTAGAGTGGCTTACGGCTAATAACTTCTCTGATGATGCAGGTTTTTAGTTGCTGAAGTAAAGCTGCATGTAAACCGAATCCTTTAGTTAAGTCTTTATGTCTGTGCATTTCTATATACAATGTTCCCTCGTGACATGTCCAGTTCTTTAAGGTTTATGTCCAAGGGCAAAAATAATTTTAAAGACATGCACTTGCGAAAAGCATAAGAAAATCGTATTTCCATCACATTTGTAGGCCTAGACATTTTAAAATCCCCTGATATTTCCAGCTTTTCCATCACTGGTACATAAATGCATGGTTTACACATCTAAGTATTCATATGCAGCTGTATTTCTTAGCAGATAAAATTAATACATACAACAATAATCTAGATTTAATAATCTAGGTTTAAAAAAAATCTAACAGACCAGAATATTAAACCGACTAATGTCTTCAAGCCTCCAGATAAAATGATTCCCCATTAAGTTTATTACATGTTATTTAAATTATTATATAAATCTAATCTGGCTAGATACATATAAATGCGTGTGGCTTCACTCGCGCAGCGCTCGAGCTGCGTCAAACCCGGAGCGCGCGGACATTATTCTCCACCTCGCGACGACTCAACATATCAGCAGGCGCAGCAAAACGCATCCCAGACTCGCTCGAAATAGCGTTAAGAATACAAAACTCCGCTTCCTCGAACTGTTTCTATCGTCTGCTTGACAAAATGGGGTCTTTCGCGTCGAGCTCCGCCATTTTGTGGCAGAATAACTTGCGAGAGGGGTGCGTGTAATGGTTGAATGTAGTCACCCCGTGTCGTTTATATCCGCCCGGCGGTTATTACAAGGGACCGGGAGGAAATTACGGTCCATTCGCTGCAATAAAGCGCAGCTTGTGCTCCTTTAACTGCAGACACCACGGTTTAACTTAAGCTATTAATGTTTATTTCAGAGCAGCGCTCTGTGCCAGGTATGTGGCGTTTTGTCACACAGTGCAAGTTTTTAAGTCACTATGAAATATATAGAATATAGTCAAACTCAGAAGGTCAAATGGCACGTGACTTTGTTTTAATAACAAATATTAAAAATCTATTAATTTAAACTTCTTCCTTATAGTTATTTGTGGAGGATACAAACCACCTAACACTTAGTTGGTGCATCTCAATTTGTGTATTTATGCACTATTCTACAACATTTTGTAGTAAATCAAAGATTTGTATTGATACATTTGAACAATCCAGATATGTTGACGTGTCGCCGTTTTGGAACAGTCAACTTGACTTCATTTACTTAGATAATCAAGGAAACTTAAAGAGATACATGCAAAGAAGCTCACAGTCAACTTCTGCTTAAGGGTTCACAGACCATTCCAAAAATGGCAGATGTCTTATGTATCGCGGCCTAAAAAACAGTCCCTAATGAGGCATCTGCTTGTAAGAAGCATGTTCACACTGAAAAGTCAGAAAAGAAAAAGTGCACATTAAATACCTGATTGATACACTGAAATAACCACAAAAATGTGAAATGTTGAACTGCTTTCCAAATGACGCACCATAGAGTATGCTCTTATGAACTATGTAACTGTATGTATTTAAGTACATTTACATATAGTTATATATAAGTATAGCTGTATGTACTCAGCCGTGTAGTGTATGAATTTTATAAGGTTATTTTGCCATTGATGATTAGAGTATGATAGCCCCTCCCCCTTCCTGACATAATTAAGCATGCCACAGTTGAGTGCAATAAGTGTTCAACTTTTCACACTTCACTTTTTGTAATTTTCAGTGTGAACATACTACTCTCTATTTATAATACAAAATATTAAAGATTTGAGATGCACCGAAAATGACCTTCTGTTATTTATACAGTACATGGTTAAGTAGATAGATAGTGCATTAGTACAATGTGTATAACTGCATAGTGTATAGTTTGTCATCTGGGTCGCAGTCACTGTCTGACTCCAGTTTTATGCTTTTAATGATGCTAGCTAGTGTAAAATGTCAGTTCCCTTCCCCCAACCGACGCTCATGACATGCTTCCGTTTTTAACGGTCTGGCGGAGTTTCGCGACTCCCCCTTCGCTCCAGCGAGCTCCGTCTATTGTTCATGAGCGGCGCTGTGGCGGTTGCAGTACCGACGCTTGCCTGCTGGGGGGCGCCGCGGAGCCGCGCGGCCTCGGGTCTTTTTGTCTGAACTGGATCCCTCTGCCGCTTCACAGTGTGCGCGATTAAACCGGAGCCGCGTCCGTCCCGCACTGTCAAAAAACCCACTCCAAACCCCAACACAGGCGCAGCCGGTACCGTTGTTTTCCCGTGCAGCCATGAGCAGTGACGCGGTGACGTTGGACTGAGCTCGCTCGGGTTCGCGGGCTGCTCGGGCTGCCGTTGGAGCGGGTTTCTCCACTCTCATCCTCCGTCGTTTCTTTAACTTTTCAAACACGCAGCCGCGCCGGAGCGGAGCGGACCGGAGCATGGGATCCCCGGACTCTTAGGAACCAAATCTGAGCCGGGGGTTTGACCGAATTTCAGCGAAACGATGGCGAACTCGACGGGGAAAAATCTCCCCGAGCAGCGGAGGAAA
Source organism: Enteromius viviparus (assembly GCA_032353835.1). Lineage (NCBI taxonomy): Eukaryota > Metazoa > Chordata > Actinopteri > Cypriniformes > Cyprinidae > Enteromius > Enteromius viviparus. The sequence goes on along the minus strand of JAUCNO010001091.1, from coordinate 12,003,111 downwards.
GGACAGGCTTTCCTGGACGAGCTGCGGCAATTTCACCACAGCAGAGGGTGAGCGGGAATTTTGCTCTTATTATAACTTGGGTGACCCGCGCTAGGCGCGTGAGGGGTCCGGACGATGTTCAGTTGGGCTGTTTTTCTCCACAGATCTCCGTTTAAAAAGGTTCCCGTGGTGGGTGGGAAGGAGCTGGACCTGGGCGCTCTGTATATGAGAGTGGTGTCTTTAGGGGGCTTCGCGAAGGTAAGTTCCTCACACACACTAAACTTAACATTTCTCATCTCACACACACTCTTCCAACTCAACTCCTTGGCTCGGTTCGGTGGATCTGTCTGCGGTTCTGCCGCGCATCGGCCTGTGTAAGTGTGTGTATGTATGTATGTGAGAGTGAGTGAGTGTATGTATGTATGCGTGTGTGCGTGTGTGTATTGGCCCCACACACACTCACTTCAAAATTACCGGGCGGCTTTTACATCGATTACCCGTACCGAGGCTGAGGCACCGAACCCCGTCCGGACCCGCCGTGAACATCAGCGGCTTTATCCCTCCCGTGTGGCGGAGGATTGAGCGACTGTAGGCCGCACTCAGGCCTGTGTATTCCGCGTTGTAAATACAGCCGCAAACCGCGCCAGATCCGCGGTCCAGACGCGGGGATTCGGAGGGGTTCGCCTCGGAGCACCTTGTTTCCCTGCTACTGGTTTGATTTATTCATTTCAGATGGGAAAGTGTAAGTTAGCCGGAGTGCTAATTGGAGTTAGCATGCACACACACACACACACGCATACACACACACAGACAGACATACACTCTTTCACACACACGGTCCTGCATCTGAACCGAACCCCTCTCACCTGTTTCATCACCCTACAGGTGTCCGACAAGAACCAGTGGGCCGAACTGAGCGAGGATTTCAGTTTCCCCAGGAGTTGCTCGAATGCTGCTTTTGTTTTGAAACAGTACTACCTTCGGTGAGTCTTTCTTATTTCGTTTCTCTCTCTGATCAGCTCCAGCACATGTGCTCAATGTTTACAGGCACTTCTCTGCTCTGATGCACCCAAACATGCGGCTCGGTTCTGACTTACAAGCGTGTGTTTTAGAGGATCATATGTCTGTGTTGCTTATTGCATAAAGCAGGCTTTTGTCAGTATTTTTAAAATGAGCTCATGTTGTGTTGCTAATGCAACATTATGTTGCAAATAAATCAGGGAGTGTTACGGAGAGAAATGGTTCTTCTGGACTTTTTTGAGTCACTTTTAAGGATGCATCTGTCACTTGCATCCAAGTGTTTTGCTTTAATGGCAGGTTCTGTACATTCAGTAATGGTAAACTCTGTAATAGGATGTAGTTTAGATAGTTTTTATATTGTTAGTTTCAGCTTTTTTTTCACTATATAAAATGATCTAATTAAACATTTCTTGTATTTTAACAAAGGAATTTTAAAATCTAAATCAAATGTTTGAATGGCTGTTTTGGACTTTTATGGATGCATCTGTCATTTGCAATGTTCTACAGGAGTCTTTTGTTTCGAAGGCAGTTTATTTGTGGTTTGATATTTGGTATTTTTGTATAACATTGTATATTCAAATAAAAGATGAAAACCGTAAAAGAGGCCTTAGTTTGTCAGTGTTACACAAGGTTCTCTATAAAAACATTTCAATGCAACATTACTTTGTGTTTTAATATGGAATGGTTTTAAAGTCTAAATCAGAAAGTCAGATGCATATTTGGACTTGTATTTGGGTCACTTTTAAGGATGCGTTTGTCACTTGCATTGGTCTATAGGAGTTTTTTGTTTCCTAAGTTTTGTCTTCTATCTGGTTTAATTAGTATTTCTTTAGAAATGTATAACCTGCATGTGCCACGTCCTGCACATTTAAATAGGAGACAGTAAAATTTACAATGGTGGGTGATTGTTTTAGATATGCGCTGGTGTTTTCAGACTTCAACTGTCACTTTATTTTTTCAGTTTAGAGCATGTTTTGTGCTTTCTAGGTTGTTTATGTGTTTATGAATGTGGTTAATGGTGTTTTACAACATGCGCACGGTTGATTTGTGTGTAAACCACTAAAGGCATTTCACAAGCTGTAACGCATGCAAAATCTTCCTGTTTTATATATTTTTGCCGTAGCAGCAGCAAGGAGCGTACGGCCGTAGCACTGCTGTCTGTTCTACAGTGAGTGCGGCTGCTGGTTTTCCACGTGCGCTTCTCTCTAGTTTAGTAGGTTATGGGGGGGTGAGACAGACAGACTTGGCAGCAGGGAGCGTTTAGGCTGTGTGGGCCGTAAGAAGGAGACATACACCTGCCATGCAACGGACTAAGCATAAGTACCATTCTGCAAAGTGTCTCTTACCGTCATTGCAAGAGAGGTTGTTTGTTGGCGATGAGAGCTTAGAATGACGAGAGATGCAAAACGGCGTTCTCCTGTGTGTCTTCCTCATGAGAGCGGCATACGAAGGACAGAATTAGTGCCCCACAAAGAGACTGCGTGAGCTTTAACTGGTATTATTCACAGCATATGCATATTTTTATCAGGGGTTTTCTCTTTGGGTTTTATTTTCATAATCAAAGGTTAGTGCTGCTCAATTCTGAAGCGTTTTATGTCATGTTGAGGTGTATCTGTCTCTCTGGGAGTTTGAAGCGACTGGTGGAAGCGAAGCCAAAGAGTTTAGACAGACATGATCGCTCAGAGGAAATCCAGTACTTGTGATGAAGAATCTTTTTTTTGCAACATCAATTGAAAGAGAATGTCTGCTTTTTCTTTTCTTTTTTTGTTGTGCAGTGTTACACTATATAAAACTCGACTATATAAAACTAGCAAGGTGATTTGAGCTGCAGGTGTTTTGATTGGGTCGTAGTTGGTGGAATGTGTTAATTACAGATGTACTTTGCGAATATTATTTATCAGAAGGTTTACCTCGGCAGCGTCCCATCATGCACATCACACGAAGGAAAAGTCCTGCAGGCCTTTCCGCAGACGAAGTAGTTCAGAAGATCTTGCTTTAGCAGGATCCTCATTTCCGTCGGATCTCACTCGCTCCATGCAGACTGAGACATGCTCGCTGGCTCCAAAACGTGAACCTGTTTTCTCGGCTAACACTAGTGTGAGTCGTCAGGCAAAAATGAAGGATTTCATTTGCGCTCGTTTAATGGATTGCAGATGAACAGGTGTCTCTGTTAGGACACTATAGTGTAGTCTTAGTCTTATCACTCAGGCCGAAAAGAGAGTTCGGTTGTTTGTTTACACCGTCACAGCTGAGGAAGCGCTGGCTAGAGATTTGAACTTGGGTCTTTGGGTTTGTGGTGTGATGAGCTTACCACTGAACCGATCGGAGCATGTGAAATGAGTCATTTAAATGTGGCATCTGCAGTCACTCTGTCTGCCAACTAAAGAGGGAGAGCAGCTAAACAACACGTCAATGTCTTAATTGGCTAATGGTCACTTTTTAGGGATGGAGCAGAGCATTATTTTTTTATGCACGGTGTATCGGAGCACGTGGTAGCATGCACTCTAGTTTTGTGAGGCTAATTTTTATTCACTCTGCTTTATATTAACTCATTTATTTCATTCAGTTAATCATATATAATAATTACCAGTAAGATTTTGCATGCCTTTTTTATGTAATGTTTGGTATTGCTTTACTATAGTGTCCTTGTTGCATCTAATAACAGTAAAGCATGCATAATTACAAGTAAAGCAAAGCCTAACCCTATAGTAAGCACGTGTTGTTAATCAGTTTAACCTTATTGTGTAATTACACAGTACCAACTAAAACTTTAAAGTAGCAGATGTTTTAGTGAAACTTGTTTGTTGCTGATTAATTTAGCATCAAATAATTCACTCAAAGTTCTACTTTGTTAATTGATTTGTGAATTATTTGCAGATTGAACATCACTACCTTAAATTGCATGCAAATTAACCTTAAATGCAAATTGTCTGTATGCATAGAATGTAATTTCATTCTTCAGCCAGCCAGCCAGGTAGATCTCAGATCTGTTTTTAGTCTGCTCTCACCTGAGTATTAATTTTGCATGTAAATATGTAGAACCTCATGGTCATGTTATAGTAAAGGATTCATATTAGAAATCCCAGTAACTTATTCTAGGTTATCCCCAGCCTGCACTGCTTTACTCACATTGTTACTGTGATAGTGCGAAGCTGCATTGCGTATACTCGGGTATGTGAAGATATTTGTTGCATAACTGTTGTCTCGAATCCTATTTGATTTTCTCCTAGTCACTCACAATCCATATATTTAGCAGCTCCTGCAGGTTAAACTTGACCTTTTTCTTCTGTGTCTCCAGTAGAGGGCAGTAATTCTCTGTCTGGGCCTCAGAAATGAGCACTGACTGGATGCCACAGTTCCTCATCAGTCAGCTTCATTTCTGTATTTACATACCTGGTTTGCTGTGTTTTTTTACCTTTTAGATTTATGAACGAAAAGAAAGAAATGGTTGTCGGAGATCTGCCTTCAACATCTGTTTGTGTTTATTGTGTCCTGCTGAAGATCTTAATTAGCTGGTTCAGGTGTATTTGATTAGTGTTGGAGTTAAACTTTGCAGATCGCCAGAAACGCGACTAAGTGCCTCTGACTTAAATTGTACATAATAAACCTGATGCTTTCACAAGGTCCTCATTTAGTGTCTCGAGAAACATCAGCCTGTAATCAGCTCTGGGTTTGTCTGAAGTCACACACTGACCAACCTGAGATGATCATCAGCATCTACGTTACCTTTCTTAATTCATTGGTAATTTTTGTTGCAGGTGGTTAATATAACATTGATATACAATTTAAAGTGATAGTTCACCCAAAAATGAAAATTGTTATTTACTAACCTTCATGTCATTTCAAACGTGCATGACTTAAAGGTTATTTTGAAGAATGTTGGTTTCATTTCCTGTTGACTTCCATTATATGGGCAAACAGTGAAGGCTAAAGGGAACTGAAACTATTTAGTTACCAACATTTGCCAAAATATTTTCTTTTGTGTTCCATGGAGAAGAAATAGCAAGCGATGAACATAGTTTTAATTTTTGGCGAACAAGTTTTTACATATCGACTTAAAATTCACCAAGATGAAACTAATGAAATGACGTTTAAAAAGGGAGAGCGTTTCTCAGGTGCGTTTGGTTATCTCCTGGTTAACTTGTTCTGTGATATCAACCATCACTAATTAAAATCCTACAGTTACATAGTCCAGTGAGCCAATGTCTGTCCGCACTGTGTGTGTCCAGTACAGTGTGTTGTTTTCTAGTGTTTATGGCGTGCAGATAGCTATTTATAGTGTTTGTATTGTAGCACGTGGGAGGTGTGTGTGTGTGTGTAAGTGAAAGCTCATTCAGTTGAGGGAACCACTCATGAGTCATACTTGCACACAGAGTAGGACTGTGAATATTACTATTAGACTCAATACGGTTGATCCCTGGTTCTCTGGAATAAACAGCTTGTGCTTTCAGTATGTCAGTATGTGAGGTTACAGAGCTATGAGAGATGGTAAAGTATGCCGTTACATAGTTTTAAGTGTTTTTAATGGGGATCTAATCGAGTGTGATTTTATGTTAGGCTGCAAACTGTGTAGACGTTTGCGTGTACGTATTCTATTTGCATTTGCTTAATCCGTGTCAATGTCTGTTCTGCTGATTTAACATGGTTTCTGTTTAGCGTCACTTCTAAAATTGTTTAAAAATGATGTATAAATAACATCTTAAAGGAATAGTTCACCCTAACATTAAAACTAGCATAAAATGTCCTCAACCTCAGGCCGTCCAAGACGAATTTGTTGCGAAAAATGTTGCGTTCCTTCATCATTTGCTCACCAGTGCAGTAAATGGGTGCCGTTTACACCACTCAAGTCCATTAACTTCTTGTAAAACAAAAGCTGCATATTTGTAAGAAACAAATGCTTAAATTCATTATTGAAGCTTTTTTTTTTTTTTGGCTAAATACTTTTCTTTAAAGCAAATATGTGTGTCTCGTTAAGTTGTTTATGTACGGTGATTATATTGGCAGTCAGCCTTTTTCTCTCTAAATATGTTTTATTGGCATCAACCATTCAAAACTGTAGCAGTTTAAATGCTAATGGATTTTCTCAGTCCCCGAGGCACACAGGTTTGTTTGTTTATTTAGCTCATGGAAATGAATGATGTTCACACGTTAACCCTCCAAATAGTCATCTAAATGCAGAAACCGATGTGTGCCCATTTAAAACATGCTATGAAATGTATACAATAATATTATAACGGCTCAATCTTTTAAACAGGTGCTCACCGGTCAGTGAATAAATGTGTCTGGATGTTTAAATCTTTGTGTCTTTTAAATTTCCCCTGGGATCATGAGTGTATATCCATCTGTCTGTCATTCTGCGCACTGATGTCTTTTTCTAATCTCTCTGCAGCTATCTAGAGAAGTATGAAAAGGTGCATCACTTTGGAGAGGAAGATGAAGAGGAGCAGCTGGGGAATCCTAAACCTTTGCTTCCGATTGGTGCAATACCCACGTCATACAACTACCAGCAACACACTGTATCAGGTACAGATGAAACTTACACACACACACAGCTGGCTCAAAGGGTTAGTGTGCGTTGGAGCTGCACCTGTGAAAACTCTTAATGCCATGAAGGAAATAGTACTCCTGGCACTGCACTCCTTTCAGAGAGACAGATGATATTTCCCTTTACATAAGGGTCGGGGTAGTTTTTAGTCTGACTATATCTCATCTCCAGAGCTGCTCTGAAGGGCAGTTCACCAACATTTCACAATTTGATTAAACTATCAGCAGACACACACAAACTCAAAGATCTTTGTGACAGCATGCCAAAATATTTTTGGTTCAGTTGAGGGAAAATGGACACGCGTAAATTTGTAATAATAATAAAAAAATATTTAATAAGAGTATTAATAAAGCATTATTTCCTGAGTAGACGACACATTGACAAATTTTCATCCATGTTTTAATTTTAACAATAAGCATAAACAAAAAAGAGTTGTAATTAAGACTGCTTTAAATGTCATTTTTCTCGAGTTTATGAATATAGTCTTGGCTGATATGGCAAATAAAATATAAATAATGAAAATTAAGCGTTTTGAATTGACCATTTTTTTCATAATACATTTGTATTAAATCATACAAAACAGAATCCAAAAATTACAACCAACAACACATTTTCTGGAAAAACTAAATTTTTTATTGGACCCTGTTGTTAAAGTATTACTTTTTATGAATTCATTTGAGACATTTCTTTGGTAGTTCACATTTATATAGGTTGCACTGTTTTAGAGTACGTACATTTACAACGTGCTTAAATATAACGTGTAATATCAGGTAACTACACAGGTTTAAGGAGTAAGTTTAGGGTTGGTACCTATTATTACCCAGTTGCACAAAGTATGTATGCAAGTATGTACATGCAGAACAAGATTGTAAAATAAAATGCAGGCAATATTTTATAGCGCAAAACCCCTAACTTCCATATGCTGATGTAGATCGTTTTGGGAGAGGCGAAGTTTACATATGTGGTCTAAACAACCAGATGCATTCAAACTTATATTAGTCTAGTTTTGAATGAGTCTCAAGACACATGCTCACAATTTTAGAAACGTATCAATTGCTTATCCTTTGTTTGACAGACTATCTCCGGCAAAGCTATGGGCTGTCGACGGACTTCATCCCTCCATCCGATTACAACAAACTGGTGCTGTCTCTTCTGTCTGGGCTCCCGAACGAGGTGGACTTTGCCATTAACGTGTGCACGCTCTTGTCCAACGAAAGCAAACACGCCATGCAGCTAGAAAAAGAGCCCAAACTCGTCACGCTGCTGCTGGCACACGCGGGAGTCTTCGATGACTGTACGTTTAATGCTGCGGTTTCTAGAGTATTTGCACTTCGGGACTGCATGGAGGGGATGCTAATGTTACATATGTTTGTCTTTCAGCATTAGGCAGCTTTTCTGCTTTGTTTGGGACAGACTGGCAGGAGAAAACGTCACGAGACTTTATGAGGGTACGAAAAGATGTCAACTTGCATTTCTTGCATGGTGATTGTTCTTGTGCATAATAAAAAAAATAATAACTTCTACTGTTATTTTAGTTTTGGAAAGATGTCATAGAAGACAATGAAGTCAAAGATCTCATCTCAGACAAGAGCTGCACACCCCAAAGTATGTGGTTGTTTATGTCCCGACTACTCTCGTTTCCTTTGATGTGGTAAAGACACTCAATGAAGTGTTGTTTCGCTTTGATAAGTCGATATGTTTTAACCAAGCATTACTTCACACTAAGAGTGCGTTGTTATTTTTTTTTAGACGGATTGGAGACGAGGGACGTCTGCACTCCTCTCTTCCACCCGGCACGTGCCGTAGGCATTGGAGACGTTGAGGGCCAGCGGGTGTTGCAGGTGGCAATGATTCTGAGGAACTTGTCCTTCGAGGAGGCCAACATCAAACTCCTGGCAGCTAATCGCACATGTCTGCGCTTCCTCTTACTGTGTGTGCACTGCGCCTTTGTCCAGCTGCGGCAGCTGGGTCTCGACACGCTCGGCAACGTCGCCGGAGAGGTTAGAGATGTTACAGACACACTCAAAAAATGGAAGGATGCTTTGCATTTCCGACCTCCAGTGTTTCTGATTCAAGCTGATGATCTAATGTTAAACCTATAAAAATGTTTACGTTAATGACTGTCAGTGTCTCACCGACACAAAGCTGTTGACGTTAGCTACGTTAAAAACTGATGGGTACTCTCTTTGAATAGGGTCCTATGGAGAGCAAAACAGAAGAGCATCCAATTGGAAATTGTAATGGCAGTGCTCATCGTCTATAGAGCATTACAATTATGACACATTTTTGCCTACATTCAAGTTTCCTTGACCAAAAACACAACAGGATTTTTTATTGACTTCTGGATTATTATAGAAAATAAGCAACAAATATTTGACTTGTTTTTCTCTTAAGAAACTGTATTACTCAAACACATCAAACCTGAATCAATTTTAAAGTCTTTATAAACTATAAATCATGAACGAGCTATACCATAATTGCACGACTTCAGGATCAATACCATTCGACTCTTTCTTCTTAATGTTCAAAGTTTGATTTAGAATAGTTTGCAGTTATCAAGTATAACAGTGGAATGGCAAGTAGATGAATTTGACTGTCAGATGTGTTACTGTAATGTTCACAAGCCTTAATTCAAGCTTTTAATCAATGACCCATAAACGATGGAACCAGAAATGCTCAAATCTTGTTTCTGGTTTTTAAATCTGTTACCCCTGCAGCACAGATAAGCTTCATGTATGGATCTGTTGGCCATTTGTATCTTTTGTTAAATCTCTCTTTGTCCTTTTTCAGCTTCAGTTGGATCCAGTTGATTTCCGAACAACGCATCTGATGTTTCACACCATCACGAAGTGTTTGTTGTCACGGGACCGTTTCCTCAAAATGAGGGGTAAGCATCTGTTGGGGTGAACTGTTCATGACATTGAACTGGGACTCTAGACTTAATCTTCCCACTGGTCACTAAGTTGTTTGCACAAGCACATAATTTGCTTTGCTACAACATGGGATGGGATTAACCCATTTTTATCATATTTCATAGTTATGGTAATGACAGCGATTCAGATTTATCTTGCATGTTATTACCACAAGAATACCAATGTATTCACCTTTTCTAGTTTTAGAAGCAGTCTTTTACTCCAGCATGAAAACCAAATCCTCCTTCCACTATTGTTACCTCAACATTTGCATAATTTTTGCTACGTACAGCACACGCAAACTCGCTCGCACTGGAGGGACGACTAACCGTCACCCTAAGTATAGTCTACATGAAACATCTGAAAAAAAAACAGCTGATGAGCTGAATGAAATGCAAACTCACTCTCTGACAGCAGGTGGCACTTATGAGCATAAATGATAGGGTTTCTCCCAGGAAACACTGGAGCAGAGCTGCTTTAATACGTATTGTTCAGACGCAAGATGAAAAGAAAATGCTTTTTAGAGAGTCAGTTCCCCTCAGAGATGCAGTCATATAAACTCCTACACCAGTTGTATCGCGGTGTTTATAGCATCTCAAATTATTTGAATTGTCTTACATTTATGTTTCTTTCCCGATATAAAAATATTTGTGATCTAGATCCCTGTGTTAGGACTTGTCCTTTCTTTTGAGAGTTGCTGATTATTTCCGTTGCATCCTGCAGCAATGGAAATTCTCGGGAACCTGAGCAAAGTGGAGGATAACGGCGTTCTGATCTGCGAGTATGTGGATCAGGAGTCGTACCGAGAAGTCATCGCCCTTCTGACGCTGCCGGACATCATGCTGGTCATCTCCGCGCTGGAGGTCCTGTACCAGTTGGCCGAGCTCGGGGAGATCACATGCTCTAAAATCTCCTCCGTGGAGAGAAGCATAGGTACACATTCACACCTTTTGGTCAATGTTTTGTTGCACAACTAACTATCAGGAGCAGTGAATTTACGTGGTTTGTGTGTCTGTCAGATCTTCTAGTGCGGTTGGTGTCGGTGGACCTGCAAACGTTCGGACCGGATGCCCTGACGGCAGTAAAACTCATCGAGCATCAGGCCTCGAGCAGTCAGGTCTCAGAGGTTCGGCCGCAGCTTGTCGAGCACGTTCCTCCACCTACACAAGGCACTCCTGGCGCTGGTAAGTGTCAGATTTTGTGCGCACTAGAGTATCTCTTTTAATAACTGTTGAGAGTAAGTGATTTACACAAAATGCGGGATAGGACAGATGCAAAATGCAGCAATGCTTTATTTTACAGTGTCCTTGTTATACATCACGTATAATATCCTATGTTTAATTATAAGCAACTAACACTAAACCAACCCCTCATCCCTGCTGGTATTGTAAGTACATGTAGTTAATTAATCAGTACAACATTAATCAGTACTTAAATGTGTAGTTACACTGTAACAGGCCACAATGAAGTGGAAACCAAGTGGAACTTACTTACACAAATCTTAATTTTACCTCAAAAGATTACTTTATCAGTGTATATGATATTGAGTAAGTTTATCACAAAATACAGGATAATTTTTCTCAAACAAGGTACTACTGCTGTAGGTCTCAAGGTAGGGTTTAAAAATGAGTTGAAATGGAAAATGAATGAGAAAGGAGTTTATGTAATTTGTGTTTACAGTGTGTTTGAATTTGTTTCTTTGTAGGGAACAGAATGCCTGTGCAGTCTACGCCTCCGCCTGGGATTGTGGAAGTAGATGGAGAGAAATTCACAACTCAGTGGTAAGATTTGCATATTTTCTTCTTGCATTTCTCAAATCTGTTATATTTTCTTGTGTTTTATGAATGCTTTCTGCTCTTGATAGGCTGAATGCTCAGTTTGAGGTTCATCCAGATGGTTCGGTCTCTCGCTCCGAGATGTACTCTGAATATCTGGCAACCTGCAGCAAGATGGCGCGGGGTGGTGTATTAACATCCAATAACTTCTACAAATGCCTGAGGTGAGGTCAATGGTTGGGCAGACGCTGTGAAGTCTGCGCCATCCCAAATGGTAAATATTGAATGCTGAACTCACCACTCAAACACAAATTCAACACTGTGCTTGTGTGTTTCTCAGGACGCTGTTTCCTAATCACACGGTGAAGCGTGTGGAGGACACACGGCTGAGTGGACAGGCTCAAATCCATGTGGTTGGTGTGCGGAAAAGGCCGATTCCTCTTCCTGTTCAGCTTTATTTTCAGCAGCAGCAGGCCAGTCCTGCACCAGTTCCCAAACATGAAGCTCCCTCAGAAACCCCTCAGCCCCAGTCAGGTAGAGATGTTTTATTATTGGCCCAATTTTATCAGTTCAGAAAGATGTTTCTCACTACACTTGATCTTGGGTTAAAGCTTTTTAAACCCTGGTTAAAAGCTCATTTAACTGGTTTGAATGCTTTGAATGAATTATAGATGGAATCTAGCACTGCTTTTAACAACCTGGTATATAAAAGGCAATTTCACAAACAATTGCTAAAACGACACAGTGTGAAAATGTTGAAGTTGTTATAGAGAGAAACAGACAGCATATCGTAAACTGATTTTTGTAAAAAACTGTTCCTATCTTTACAGGTTTAGAATTTGAAACGTGGATGAAAAAGTGTAATATGAAATAGACATTAGTCTATATCTTACCATATTATGATTTTGCATTTTTTATGACTTTAATCAGCAATTCCTCCAATGATTTTCTGCATCATCAAAATCATAAAACCCTATACCAGATTGAATATACCAAGGTGTAAGAATAAAACCTAAGTCCATGCAGTGTTTAATGCGATAAACCAGTCGCGCATATAGCTGATTTATTCTTTCTCATTTGTCCATGTAGTGCTGTCTCTCGGTGTGGGAGGGCAGCTTGTCCGGGCACCAGCACCAAGCCTTACTGCCGGCCAGGCAGCACCACAGGTGGCCTTCACCATGCATGGGACGTCGCACGCCAACGCTCCCTGTGCTCCTGCGCCAGCCCTGACTGTTCCTCGACTCCCCATGAACTCGCCAGGACAAGCTGCACTTCCTCCTCCATGCCCTCCCGCCACTGCCCCAGTTCCTATACGACCCAATGACATCCTCAAAACGGCCATGATCCAGAGCTCCATCCCCACAGCCACTGCTGCACCTGCTGTTCCCAACCACAGTGGTTCGCCTACCCAGCAGCCCTTGCTCCATCATGCTCCCGTTACACTGATCCAGCAGGGGCCGCCGCCCCAGGGACACATTTTTACTGGCCGAGTGCAAGGTGTTTGTCCTTCAGTGACCCCGCAGCGCCTGCAAGCCCCTCAGGGACAGCAAGGTGCCCCTTCCCAAGAGGCTGTGGTGCTCGCGCCGCCTCAGTTTGTCAGTGCACCATGCACTTCACTGATGGCAGGAGGGCAGGTCGTGACTGTCTCAGGCGTGCCTAGCAACCGCGTCGGATTTCAAAATATCGCCCCCAAACCTGCACCGCAAGCGCAGTCGTCACAGCCTCAACCTCAACAGCCGCAACAGCAAAGCTTAGTCATCGTCAGTCAGAATCAACAACCCAACACTGCATTCGCTCCAGCTATCCATCAAATCGTACTGACTAACCCCAACCCTCAAACCATCCAGCCGCAGCCCGCACAGTCTCCCGCTTCCCCCAATGCGCCAATCCCTAATCCCGCCCCTGTGCAGCAAGCCCCGCCCAACACAGTCAGCCACATGCTGTCTGTCAAACGTCAATTTCAGCAGACTCCGCCCCCTCCTCCACCCCAACCAGCCCAACCTACCTCCACAGAATCCAGTCTGATCAAACAGTTACTGCTTCCAAAACGTGGTCCTTCCACCCCAGGCGGAAAACTCATTCTCCCCGCTCCGCAAGTTCCCGCTCCTGTGAGCACGAGGGCGCCAAGCCCGCAAGTCGTATACCAGGTGACAAACAGCGGCCCGATGCCGTCTCAAGCGCAGTTGAACGTGCAACTTATGCAGAGCCCCTCCGGTGCCGTTCCCATCTCCATCCTCCCAGGGCAGATCATCTCCACCTCCACCTCTGGCACCCTCCTGCAGGCTACGCCCAGCAACCAAGTTACCTTCACAGTAGTGCCAAACTCTGGCTTCCCCGGCCAGGTAGCGCAAACCCCGCCCACGATCGGCCTGCAGTTGACTCCGCCTCTGCCAATTGCAGGAGCCACGCCCATTCCGCCTTTCCGAGGTGACAAAATCATCTGCCAAAAGGAGGAGGAGGCCAGGGACGCCACGGGGCTGCACATCCACGAGCGCAAGATCGAGGTCATGGAGAACAACTCCGTCGCCGACGGTTCGGCCAAAGCCAGCAATGGTGACTCCGCAGAGGTGGACGGACCTGCGGCAAAGCTGCTCAACGGGAGGAAGTTTGACTCAAGTCTACCTCCATACCACTCAGGGAACAGCCAAGCAGAGGCGCTAAATGGCCCTGCGGCGCAAGGTGGCGACAGCACCGGCGGCGGCCCTGGGAAGCAGACGCCCTCTGACCCTAAAAAGCTAATGGTGAATGGGGTGTGCGACTTTGAGCGATCGGACGCCATCCATCCAAGCAAAAACATTCCAAATCACAAGGCTTCCAAACACATGGGGAACGGCGAGGTGCTGTCGCCTCAGAAAGCGCACGGGGCTTTGGGCCTCACAGACTCTTTCGCTGCTTCTCAGCAGGACACTGCCAAAGCAGAGCAGGCTGAACGTCTGGCCAACGGGCCCAGCCACAGCGCAGAGATCTCCAATGGGCCCAACTCAGAGACATTGGGCAACAGCAGGCAACAGCACCCACCTCATAACCACTCCCCACCTGCACCCGTCTCCGAACCCCCGCCACCACCTCCCGCTAACGGCACCTCAGAGAGCCGGACGCTGAAGAGACCGCTGGAGGACGGGGACAGAGGTACCTCCGGAATCCCCACCAAAATGGGTGTACGGATAGTGACCATCAGTGACCCCCACAATGCTGGCAACAGCGCCACTATGGTGGCCGTGCCAGCGGGCGCAGACCCAAGCACAGTAGCAAAAGTAGCAATAGAGAATGCAGCGCAGCAGAGACCAAGTGTGCCCTCGCCGCTTCCTGAAACCAATGCTCAGGTAATGCGTTTTTTGACTCGTGGTTAAAGAATCGTGCCTTTACAACACTGGTCTCAAACTCAGTTCCTAGAGGGCTGCACAGTTTAGCTCCAACCCTAATCAAACAAGCTAATCAGGGTCTTAAGGGTTACTAGAATCTTCCAAGCAGGTATGATTTGGAGATAAACTCTGCAGTGGTGTTGTCAATTTAGCAATTTTGAAGCTAGATTTAGCAACTTCCTCATCCCTTTCATCCTCATCCTTTTTTTTTAGGTAGGTTTCATTTTGAGCACTGATCTATATTCATCTTTAGATAGATCAGTGAATTTGCCATTATGATGTCATCTAGTGACATTTAACTACCAGTTTTAGCTTCTTTTAATTAAAAGCAGTTGGCAAAACTGACCTGGCCCTCCAAGAATTGAGTTTGAGACCACTTTTTTACAACCCAATGCTTTCTTTTTAAAGGTGGATTACTGTTGAAAAGTTTAGTTTTTTTTACATGCTCTGGTCAATGAGATTTTAGGCTACTTGTCTTCTTTTAGAGTACTGGAAAGAAAGTATCCAAAATACACATTTAAGTGTTTATTTTATTACATTGTTGATTACAGTTACAATACACATCTTTACAAAAAACTTTAAAATGATCATCATTAGCATATTTAAGAACTTGTTGCACAGAACAGTTGTCTTGCCATGTGCAACTGGTGAAATATGATATCTGTAAATGTTTACCCTGCTCTAACAAGTAACTGTTCTGATGAAGACACTAATGTTTTTATATGCTTGTCGGATGTTAATTTATTTGATGATTTTTTTTCTTCACATTACAGAAATGAAAACTTGCATGTGACATTACCTGTTCTCTTATAAGAAATATTATAAACCTTAAAAAGTTGCATAAATCCCACGTGCTACTCAAACTGGCAGAATGAAATTATTTGCAACATTTTACTTTTCCTCAGGCTAAGAAAATATGCAGAAGTATCAGCAAATGCAAAAACTCTCCATTTAAGAGCTATTAATGACAAAGGCCACACCTGCAATTAAGAAATCAAAATGAGTGAAATAAATGTATTTCTAGACCCAAATGAAGCACCCAGTGTGAATAGTATTTTGAGGTTGTGCAAGAAAAAAAATCCAGAATTCAGCATGCATGGCTCTCTATTTTCACAACATGCTTGTCATTTTATAAACTTAATTTTTAAGCCTCACTGATTGTTTATGTGTGCAGCAGCCTGTGTCAGTGCAGACTCCGCCTCCAGTGGATCCGACTGCACAGGGAACCAATCAGAGTTCTCCAGCACCCGCCCTCTCTCCAAATCAAGCACGTAAACCTGGACAGAACTTCAGATGTCTGTGGCAGGCATGCAAACGGTGAGGACGCATGTGATGAGCATAGATGTCTGTCTTGAGAAGGATGGTTCATGCTAACTGTGGTATGTTGTTTTAGGTGGTTTGACACGCCATCACAGGTGTTTTACCATGCAGCTACCTGTCATGGCAGTAAAGACGCATACCCAGGGCAGTGCCAATGGGAGGGCTGTGAACCTTTTCCTCGCCAGAGACTATCCTTCATCACGCATCTACAGGCAAGATCCCATCTTTGTCTCTTTCTATTGATGCGGTGATAATGAAATCTAACCGTGCTGGCTGTATATGTGTGTGTATTTGGCTAATCGGAGTGTGTGTGTTTTGTAGGATAAGCACTGCTCGAGGGAAGCGCTCTTAGCCGCACTCAAACTGGAGGAGCAAGCGCAAGGCAGCAACCCCAACACTTCCAAGTGCGTATGACTACTTTAGCTCATGCTGGTTTGAGGTAGTAGATGATTGTGATGGAGTCTGTGATGTAGATGATTGTGATGGAGTCTGTGATGTTGTTGATGTGCAGGTCTCCTCCAGCAGCGGTCAGCAGTCCTCCACCTCCTCCCAGACCACAGAAAGCGCTTGTCAACCACCCCAGTGCAGCTCTAATGGCTTTACGTAGGGGCTCACGAAACCTGGTGTTCAGGGACTTCACAGTCAGTATTATTGCATCATGTAAACAGTGATAGCTCTGCTGCTTGTAGATGTGTCAAGCTTGAAACATTTGTTTTTTGTCCTACTCAGGACGATAAAGAGGGACCAATGACCAAACACATTAGACTAACTGCTGCCTTAACGTTAAAGAGCATCGCCAAGTACTCGGATTGTGGACGGAAGTAAGTGAAATTTGTATTGGAAAATTTAGGATTTGTGGCATATATATATATATATATACCCTTACATTTTAGGTCATTTGATCATTGCAATAATTAATATCTGAGAACTGTTTCAATTTATTTATTTTTTTCTGTGTAAACAAAACATAAATTTAAGATTAGTTTAAGGCATGTTTAAGAAATCACAACTTTTGTTTTATAACATTTTACATTTAAACATTATCAAGAACATTATTCATATTTCACCTTAAAAAGAAAACAGAAATCCGTTTTATTATTCCGATATGTAAATATAAAAGCATACTGAAAAGTATTTAATAGTTTGATCATTATATTTATAGGAATTGGATTTTGCAGTACATAATTCAGTACAAAACTGTTTGCCTAGCAATAATAAAAATTAGGAGTAAAAATTAGATTTTTTAAAATAATTTTACACCATTTCCATTTTTGTAAGATTGATGTAGAACATTTTAATTTAACATTTTTTTAAAGGTTTTTAAAACACTTAAAATGGTCTTTTTTGTTTTACAGTGGTGGAGCGTAAAGTATTTGTAAAAAAAAAAAGAAAAAAAAGAATCTGTAATTTATCTGTAATAAAATTTGTACTTTTACTAAACTACACCATTACAGCAAACACCATTACAGTACTGACGCAGAGTAAAAATACTACTGTCTGATTGCTTTTTATTAGTTATACTGTAGTTGTTATTAGTAGTAGTAATTAAAAAGTGACTTCTGTTCACCTGTTATGGCATGAAAAAAAGACTTCAAGTGGACTTGATTAAAGTGATCAGTGTCTGACTGTTGTGTGTTTGTGTTCAGGTTGGTAAGGCGGCATGAAAATCATCTCTCTGTGCTGGCGCTGAGCACTATGGAGGTCTCCACCACGCTCGCAAAATGCCTTTACGAACTCACGCGCTCTCTGCAGGCCTGAGCCCAGCTCAACCCAAAAAAATAAACCTTCGGAAGGAGACGAGAAGCCCATTTCCCCATTCTGCTGCCACACAGGTCGCCAGCGTCATTGGGTCGTCCCCCTAAACACCCTTCTCTCTCTCTCTCTCTCGCTCTCTCTCTCTCCATTCCACCCAGTCCCTCTTCTCCACCTCCCTTACAAACTGCCACGGGTCTTCCACCAGCCACTCAGAAACCAGCGCCCATTTCACTCTTCTAACCGCCTCTTCACGCCTGGCCCGACGAGCACATTTTTATAGTCCCAGAGGAGTGCGGGGGGGGGATTCTGTGGGCGGGGCGATGCGGGGCGGCAGAGGTGTGGCTAGATTTTGTTTTTTCTTTATAACTTGATAGCTTGGTTTTCTTACTTGAGCCGATTATATTTTCACTTATTTATTATTGAAATAAATACCAATATGAGTAAATGAGAAAAAAAAAAGTGTAAATATTTGTGAATAGATATAAAGTTAAATCTCCCTCCTTCATGCCGCTGCTGCCCACTGGTATCAGAAGCATTACGTCAGTAGGTTCAGACTCGTTTTTTTATTTCAACCCCTGGTTACTCGTTTGAGATGTGATTCTATACTCAGCAGTGGATGAATGTACTTAAACCCTGTAAATATTCTGCGAAGGTACTGATGCTGTAAAGTTTTGGGAGGGCTGGCGGAGGGCTACAGGTTTTTCTTTGTGGAACTGTGATTTTGTTTTTTTGTTTTTCTCCCCTTTTTTGTACTATTATAACTTGTAGAACTCATTTTGCTGGCTGAAAGAGTATGAAATAATATATCATATGTCATTTTGTAGAAGAGACGAAAAACATATTGAAGGTATTCCCCTCAACCTGTATTCACTGTAAGCGTCAGAGTACGAGCCCGACCGCCCGTACGTGATTCTTTTTGTATTTGTAAATTGGTTTAAATACATGGAGTTTTATACAGGTTTTCTCCTGTGTTCTTTCCTTTACGTGCAGGTATGATATTTTCCTCCAGACCTTTTTTCTATCTTAATATAGTGTGGGATTTTATTGTACTATTTTGCGTTTTTTTTTTTTTTTTTTTTTTTTCATCCATTCTTATGACCACACCACATTCCGGCTCCCGGACCCCAGGCTGTCCTCTCTGCTGTGTGTTGTGTAACATTTATTACTGCCTGTTGTGTTAGCATCCCAGCGGGGTCACGACCCCTCCCTCCCCCCCACCCCCTCACCATTTCTGCAGTGTCTGTAGGGTGTGCGATGATACATATATCTAACAGTCTGATATAGATTGGCTTCATTTACTTTGGTGACTGTTTATAGTTTTTAAATAAAAGACTGAACATTTTTGACATACTGTTGACATGCCTTTTTTCCTTGGGGACCCCCGATCATCTGGATTGAAATGTTTCAGGTGTGCTTAGTTAGGGTTTTTAATAATAGAATGGTGACTTTTATTATGCACATAGGGCAATTGGGGTGCTAGACTAGAGCAACACATTATGTCCATGTATGTAAAATATTTAAATATTAGATTTAAATAATCTAATCGTTGTTGTTGTTGTTGTTGTACAGGACAAAAAAAAACATTGCAGTAATTATAAAACTCAGAACCATTTCTACTTTTTTTTTTTTTTTTTTCATATCTGTATATATGTAAGATTGCTGTGAGAAATTTTTACCTGGGTAAGATTTAACAATGCAAATGATATCTTTATGTAATTATTTTTTTCATTTCTACGTTTCTCTCAAACATTGTCAAGAAAATTGTTGGGTCGTATTTGATCTTAAAATAAAAAAAAAAAAAGGTTTATTATTCCAATATCAAAATGAAAATATTTATTTAAATTTGATTACTATATGTATGATAATTATATTGGAGTACAGAGCAACATATGTCCATCTGCAACACAAAAGTAAGTTATTTCCTGTAAATGTGTGAGACTTCCTACAGTACTAGACACAACTAGAAGAATAAAAATGTGTAATAAACAGTAAAGGGGTTTGCGCTGTAGAATAGTGTTTATAAATGCAACAATAATATATAAAATATATCAAATAAATACTAAATTGTAATATCAAGGCGCAAATCCAGTTAAAAAAAAAAAAACGCTAAATGACACCGGAAGTCTCGCACATTTAAAACAAAAGTGCTACCTAAATACGGTGAATGTAGTGCATAAAGATTTGTTTTAAAAACAAAAAACTATTTAAATCAGCCTCACATATATTTATTTACATAGTCAATGATTAAATGTGAAAACGGCTGCCACTATAATAGGACTTTTATATTAGAAACCGATGTGCAGTTCTACTTCTGCTTCACTTTACAACAAAAGCTTGTTAAAAAAAAGTTAAAATGCACGAACAACCTATTTGCAGATGCTGCCTACAGGTGTGTCCAAGGGGAAATGCACTTTACTGAAATATGTTAATGAATGCAATTTTCATATTCTGCGTGTGTGAATAAAATCTGACCTGATGGGAAGTTTTGGTGACTTTTGCTTCATAAAGCAACGTATACGAGAAATCTGACCTGAATCTACCTAAACATTTCAGGAACAAAACACGAGCTCAAAAGCTTCATTAAAACATGAGATGAATCAGGTGTGTGTGGTATTGCATGCATTTTTTTAGCACCATCCGGTTGTTTCATTTTGGCAGGAGTGAGCGTGGAAAACAAGTAAGTTCAGAATAACTGACTTTGATTATTAAAATACCAACAGTTTCCTTCTTAAGAGGTTGCTCTCCTGAAACTGAAGCCGTCGCTGCTTTATACAAATTTCACGTGATTCCGTTAATTTCCGGCAGGTGCGCGTGATTTCCGCTTCTGTCTTCCCTTTCGTGTTTGTAGAGGTGATTTGAAGTTTTTTAGCGATTTGATTTTATTACTGGACAGTGTGATAAAAAATAAATTATTCTTTAAAATTAGTTAAATCATTAGAATCAACAAAAAATATTTTTTCGCAAGGAAATAGCCGTGAAAGTATATATTACAGATGTAAAAATATACTTCATCTGAACAAATTAGGCCGTTTAAACAGTTTATTAGAATACATTAAATCACTATAAGATAGTGTAATTCAATATCTGGCCCGAACTACATCTGCAAAAATAAATTGCATTAGTGTTAATCCTACATTTGACCACTGGAGGGCGACTGATCTATAATAGAGAATTATGTATGGATCAGTGGTCCAGACTCGTATTTTTAAATGTATATTAGCCATATTTTATACCTTTATGTTTATTTATTTATTTATTTGACTAAATGTGATCAACAATTTATTACATAAGCTATTAAATTTTCACCTTTTCCACAGGAGCGCGTTAAAAGTCAGTTGACTTGCCATCTATCTTTCTTTTTGCTATTTATTTATTTATTATTTTATGTAGGCTATTATTAATTTGTAACAAATTGGACGTATAACACAATATTACTGTTAATTTTAGTAATATTATAATCTAAATAAAATGAAAATAATGTAGTCTAAGCAAAAATTTGTCATATTCACCTTCGGATTATAAATATAACAATATAGAATAATAAGAATTTAAAAAATAATTTTAATTCTCTTTGCGTTGTAATTCAAACAATTCACCAGAGGGCGATCGGTGACTGGCGTGTTTTGTATATTTATTTGATTTAATTTATTTTTAATCCTGTTTTATTATTACGTTGATTAGCTTTTTAGTTTTCCCAAAAATATGGACGTTTTCACTGTGCAAAATAAATAATAATTTATAAAAACTAATTCGAATCCACATAAGATTAGCGAGTTTTTATTATAACTGGAAGTAGTCTTCGGGTATTAAAGTTAGATTATATGTATGTTATTTGTTTATTTTTACAAATGGGAGGTAGAACGCAATAATACAATTCTTATTAATGGTACATTATAGTTAGATGTCGGTCCAGAGCAATTCATTTATAAGAGGACTCATCCCACCTCAGTAATGTACTGTTTCAACATCTTCAGGGCCGAAAGTGAGAGACTCTTCTATCTTCAGGCCATCCGAGTCCTAAACCAGAACAGAACGGTTCAGGATACATTTCACTGCGCGTTGTGCCCATTGACATATATAGAGAGAGTAGACGATACTCACTACTGGCGCTGACGAGAAATGCGGCCGCCATCTTGGACCGGTCACCCGCTCCACTCAGTGTAATCTGTTTAGCAGGAGTAATGAGCTGTCAACGCATTTAATTCATCATATC
>JAUCNO010001091.1:11947847-11981130 GCA_032353835.1 Enteromius viviparus | reverse complement strand
ATATATATGACCTTTCAGAAACCATTCTAATATAATATTTTTGAAAAAATAGTTTATATAAAATTACAAATAAAAACGTTTTTTCTCCGACCATTTCTTTCCTGAAATATTGAATGCAAACGACTTGAGCAAACGACTTTTCATACTAACGTTAATTTGATCACATTTCTCAGTATGAGAATGTCCAAATGCAAATATGTTACCCTAAAAGAACTTCCTTCAGGGTTTAAAGCATAGACATATAGACGCCCCATCTACCGATACTCCCTACTGGCGCTGACGAGAAATGCGGCCTTACTAATGTAGTCTTACCATGCTGTTGTTATATTTTGCTTGAATTGACATTGTTTATTATTGCTATTTACCCTAATTTTCATCATTTATTTCATTGCTATTGACTGAATTGACGTTGTTTACTTTTTTAATCTGACCAACATCTCAATCTGTTCCCTGTTAAATTTAAGTACTATTGTTTATGTCACTTTTGACAAAAGAGCAATCATAACCATATGAGGTGTAGGCTACGATAGGAATTTTGCAAATCACACACTATAAATATGATAGTGACGGTAAAGATATTTTAATTATAGTTGAAGAAACATATGAATATTACGTAGAGTCTACTTGGAGTATTTCATTCTCTCTTGCTCACACACAAAAAAACAATGAAAATGAGGAAAAACAGCAATAAACAATGTCAGTTCAAGCAAAATATAACAACAGCATGGTAAGACTACATTAAGGAGAATATAATGAACAACAATGTCAAATTAATAAACAGCCAAATGTAAATAGAATAAAACTCCATAACGCATTAGAAGTGCTTAATGAACTAAGACCATGTCTTTAGACCCTCTTAAAAGACCCAATACTATCACAGGAACGGAGATATTCATTATATTACTGTTAAGCTCACTATCAATATTAAAATACGCCAAACCATGCGTCATGTATCACAGCTACATTTATGACTTTTGCAGCAAAAAAACCCGCGTGAAAATCAGTTCGGTATTCCGTGAGATATGATTAATTAAATGCGTTGACAGCTCAGTACACCTGCTAAACCGATTACGCTCAGTGGAGCAGGTGACCAGTCCAAGATGGCGGCCGCATTTCTCGTTTCCAGCAGCCAACTCTCTATATATGTCTATGGTTGTGCCTGTATGACTATGCATGTGACAAATAAAGTATCTTGAAACAGTAAACGATCAAACTACTTTAAAGGCCTTGCAATAACGTCACCGTCATAGCACAGTGATCTACGCCTCTCGCCCTCATCTGAGCGACCCGAGTTCGAGGCTCTCTCTTACTGTGGCAAAATTGTTTAATGTCAGATTTTATCAACCAATTTAAAAAGACGAGACTCCAAAAAAAAAGGTGAGAGTGTGGAAGTGCCAGTGGCTCAGCGGTCTGAGTACAATCCTCCTTAATTGGAGAGATGCTGGTTCGAATCCGGCCTGGACACAGAAGCAAAGTCACCAGTTGCACAAGGGTGTGATTGGAGAAGGATGGGTCAACCCAGACAAGGCAGGACACGAAGGGAGGAGGGGGTATATCCAGTCAACCCCTCCCCCCGGGGACTTTCTGGACAATGACCAGCAGTGGTTATACAGCTTGACAAGATGTTTACTTATATAAAATATCCAGTTTCTGTACTAAGTCAGAAGTTTTCCAGCTGTAGATTCTCTATAACCCACTGTTCCACCATTCATTCACACCCAATCAAGCCTGCAATTCCTGGGGATTGAACCAGCGATGTTCGATTCTTGAGGCAGCACTCATACCACTGAGCCACAGATCCCTGTGATATAAACATGCTGGAACTTATATTTCACCCATCAACCGAGGACTATGTTTTCACAATATGTAAGTAATACCGAAGTCAGGTTGCAGCCAAACTCGAAGTACGGATGCTTTGCTTACTCATACTTTCAAATCTCTTTCACAAGCGTCATAAAAAAAGTTCTCAGGTTGTGAAGGATCTCAATGGGTTTTCATGGATTACTTCGGAAAATAGTGATTCAGACTGATCATTAGCCACAAATGTAGTTCATGTAATCGAAACTATTCAATATGCATCAAAGAATTCGCAATTCTGAGAACCTTAATCATCTCAGGCCAACAAAAACCTAGGCTGGTTAACAAGCCCTCGTTAAGGTTAATGAGAGTGTTTGAGGTATCGGGTCTGATTCGACTCAGTGAACACAAACTGATCTGACCTCAGTAAAAGGACAAAAGAGGAGATTCAAAGAGCTGGTTTATTTCATTGCTTCTGGGAGGGTAAACAGACACAGTGATTGAACTGCATAAACAGAAGTACAGGACTTTAACCTGGATATGACAATAAAATCATCTTAGCTCACCAGCAAAACTACCCGTGTTCTTTCCACGTAAGATTATGACTTAATCGCACACACTCAAACACACATTCGACATCTGCAGGGAATCATAAAGCTAATGCACATGTACTCCAGATTGTTTCGATGCTTCTAAAGGGAAAAGTCTTCATGTTCAACTACTGAAAGAGAGACACGGAGAGAGACAGGACAGGTCCAGTCGTACCACTTTAATCATCTGCCTTAATTATTCATTATCTTTGCTACTTTAAATGTAGAAGCAAAATGCAATTAGAGCGACACCATTACAGATCTTTAAACCCCCCCAACCCCACATACACCCATGAAACACAATCCAATAAAGGGCATTTGCACTATATCAAATCCAAATTAAACAAAATATGTCATCTCTAGAAAAATCTTCATTCTCGTATGTAAATGTTAAGAACGGCTCCAGTCAGTGACACCGGCAGCAGCCCGCGGTGGAGGAATTGCACTTGTGCAGTCAGCAGATCAGCGACCCTCAGCTCTTCTCGGATTTTCCTTTGCGGATGCGTTTGTATTTGTCGACATAAGCTTTCACCAGGTTGGCCACCTTGTCAGCGTTCACCTCGCCACTTTTGCTGTGACAAACCTGAGAGGAGGAGAACAATTACTGTGTGCATTTGTAAACATTATGCTGAAACAGAGGAAGTTACACTAGATTTTAAATTATGCATAATTATTTTTCTAAAACTGAACTTACTTTTTCCACAGCTTTTCGTACAATCTCTTTATATTCCTCCTTGTTGATTTCATTCTTCTGATAATATGGCTTAATCGCTGCTTTCACCTCATTGATGGCCCGCTCCTGAATCTGTAATTTCTGTTTGAAAAGGAAAGCGCATTTTAGTAACTAATATCAACACTAGCGTGGATTAGTTTGCTTTAATGTGCAACACTTGCCTTCTCTTTCTTTGAGCTGTCAGCATGGGCCTTGCTGTGAGAGGCGGGTTGGTTGGTGGTAGAGGATGGCTGGACCACGCTGGGCATCCCAACAGCAGGAAGTGGCCCAGCAACTACTTTGGTTGGCATGGGTTTGAATAAAGCTTTGCCTGGTACAGGAAAACCGGGCATCACCTGCTGTAAAGTATTCAAATACAAAACATAGTAAGGACATCGATAAAATAATCGACCAGTTTGACCATAATTTGTAATAAAGCTACGAGAATCTGCATTTCCAGCGACACATGCATGCATAAGTAATGGCAGAGAAATGATTAAGAGAGTAATCTCTAAAATTTCGACAAATTTTTCTTTATATAATTTGCGTTCTGAAGATGAACAAAGGTCTTACGGTTTTTAAATGAGTAATAACAATTTCAATTTTAGGGTGAACTAAGTTAGGGATCAACTTAAACTTAATTAATTTTGTGCTCACCTGAGGTGGGTGGCTTTCAGTTGGTACTGCTGCAAAGCTGCCCTGTTGCACGGGTGGAGGAGGTGGTGGAGGTGGAGGCAGGGCCTGCACAGCTATGGATGGCACCTGGAGGAGTGGCCCAGTGGGGTGCAGCTGCACTGGAACTGGATGGGGCAAGCTAAATTGAGGAGCAGGCTGCAGACCTACGACTGGAGGTCTTGGCAGCAAAGGCCCCATGGGGTACCGGAGGACCCCCATCACACCCATCTGGTGGGGCATCAGGGGAGGGGGCATGGCTGGCACCGCCTCTGTCGGCAGCGGTGCATTTGGCTCATTCTGGGGGGGATCTGGAATATGGAAAACATAAATTAATGTAGTGTAGATGATGTGGACTGAACATAAATAAAGTGGGACTGCGCAGCTGGAAAGAATAGCTTCTGATAAACTTGACTATCTATTAATGCATCTGCTGTTGGACATGCCAGCTGAAGATGAGGAGGAAATTACATCCCTCCCTTTGTCAAGTGCATTCCAAACGAATACATAATAATCGTTGTGTACAGGGCATGTGGCCTGTTCACTCAAGTCCCCAGATATGGATGATCACTTTGATTTGAAAAATGCCCATGAACCATTCAATACATGATACAAGTAATGTTACACTTTTACTATTTATGCACTAGAAACACAAATTAGTTGTTAAACAAGTGTTATTTGACTTAAAAAAACAGAAGGAGAAAAATGCCAAAACAGGAAAAACCTTTGATGGAACTGGGTGAAATGGAATTTCTGAAAAAATAAAAATGATTATTTTCTTTGCATAAAGACACACCTGCTTGTTTCGAGACACCTGGTGCACCTTGATCCTCCTCTTGTCTGTTCCAGGTGTTGTTCCCACCTCCCCTGTCTCGACGTGAGTAGTAGTTCTGCACATCAGCAGGGAGAGTTCGGCGTACAGCCCAGCTGGATGCCGATGACCACCCGGAACGATCCAGTGGTGTCTCTGCGCCATCAAATTCTTTTCTTTTCCCTCCAGCTCTATTGTCGTTGAAGCGATTATAAGAATCTGAACTGTTTGATGTCCCTGAGAAAGAAGTACGTTGTCTCCAATTATCTACTGGCTCGCCCTCACCAGATGACCAGTGTGTGCCTCCTCTGCCGCGGCCAGCGTTCCAGCCGCCTCGAGACCAGGACTCTGCAGGCGGATCACCTGTATTTTCATCCCTTCGTGGCTCACGTCCTCTGGAATCAGTGTCGGGCCAAAGCCTCTCCCTCTCCCGCACCCAATCCGGGTTCTCACTCCTGCCTCGTTCGGGTGATGCCTCATGGAAATTGCCGTTGTCAGACGAAACGAGCTCTCTTGGTGAGAAATGTCCAGGCTTCTCTGCATTGTTCCTCCAGTTGGAATTGCGGAAACCTCGTTCATCGCCCCTGCTCCGCCATCCATCCCCACCCCAAGACTCTCTCTTGCGAGGAGAGTGGCCACTGTGATCAGTGCGCTCCTGGGATGGGCTCCTGCGCCCCGGTCGGTTTCTGTTTCTGGAACGACTACGTCGCCTGTGACTCCGCTCTCTACTACGACTACGGCTCCGATTCCGCCGGCCATCCCGCACTTCCTCTTGCTGCTCACGATTTCGTGATGTGGACCGGGTCTTGTGGCTACGATCCCGTGATCGAGACCTTGACCTGCGAGACCCTTCGCTCCTAGACTCCCTGTTGGGAGACCAGGTGGTTGAAGGCGAGTGAAAGCGAGACCTGCGGGATCGTCCCTCCCGCTCTCTCTTATCTGAGACATTTTCTTCCTTACAAGAGTCAAGTTTGGGCTTTGGATCATCCATCTGAGGTGCATTCACAGTGGGATTAACCTCATCTTCAGCAATGTGAGCTTCGATCTCAGATACCGGAGAATCGCATTCCATTGGAATAAGGTCAGTGTTATCCTGAGGACAACTTGCATTAGTGTCCTTTGTTTCTGGGATACCTTTCTCTTCTGAAACCGACAGTTCAGTGGCCTGATCCTCTTTGAGAGGTGGAGGACTACTGGATTCCTGCTTGTCCGAACAGTCTTCCGTCGTGTCAGGCTCTGGTTTCAGATCTACAATCTGGTCGGAAGCATCTTTAGGAGGTTCAGCTGTTGGTTCCGCTTGCAGAGATGATTTAGCATCCTGGGAATCAGACAGAGACTCTTCTAGTTCTGCACAGGAAGGGGATGGACAATCTTGCTCCTGTATTGGTGAAACTTTCCCAAATTCCTCTTGGTCTTCATCAGTTGGCTTATCTTCTTGCTTGTTATCTTCGTGTGGAAGTCTCTGATTGTCTTCACCTTCAAACTTACTCTCAGATACCAAATCTTCTACTTGTGCCGTTTCCTCTTCTTGGCTACTGGCATCAGGGGAAGCACATTCTTCCTCAGCAGGACTTATTTGATTCTCCTCCTCCATCTCGACTGGATCTTGATTACCATCAATCTTATCAGAATTTGCTTTCTGATCTGGTTTTGATTCCTCAGATTCGGTTTCCTCAGTGACTTCATCTTCGTCATGATTTTGAACCTCAGTTTCCTGCTTTTCATCCTCAGATCTCTCCACCTTCACCTTCTTTGGACGTCCTCTCGTTTTTGCTCCAGACCTTGGATTGCTCCCCTGCTGCCCTCTGCTTGTAGAAGCATGAGTATCATTTATGGTTTGTGGTGTAGATTCTGAATCTGTTGGTTGTGCGTCTGAGGAATCCTCTGCCTCTGAGCGACTGTGTCTAGAGGAGCGCCTGGTAGCAGCAGCTTCTGCTGGTTTTACTGATGTCTTTGACCCAGAACCCCTGGTTCCCTTTTTTTCCTCACCTTTGGGGCAGGTGACAGCACAAACTATGCCGTGAGGAACTTATACACATAGGAAATAAAATAAATGTTAATAAAACAGAGACACACAAACACTTTGTTAACTGAAATTATAATAATGTAACCTAATCACGAAGAAGTGAAAATAAAATGTGCACAAATTTGCTTTTAAAAAGCTGCAGTCCATAACTTTGTGTTCAAAATGTATGAACTTTATATAAAAGTGAGTACACCGTGAATCTATTTCCAAACCCGTGTTTTTGCCTTGTCCCTAATCACTACAGTACACTTATAATAAGTGTTTATATTTTGAAAAATTACACTGGTTCAGAGTAGCACTGACACAAAAAGAGAGAAGCAGCTCTGGTTACAATGTTCTTTCGCAAGATACACACAGCGCTGTTCATTAACTTCTAGAGCGCCAAAAGTTACAGAAAAAAAATGTAAATAAGCTGATGTTATAATAATAAGAAAACAATGCACATCAAAAATTTATGAAAACTAATCTCAATTGAAAAAATATGGGGAAAAAAGTTTGGTAACTTGCTTTTGAGTGGTCTTACCTGTGTGTTCAGAAATAAGCAGATTCAGAGAGGCGGAGACAGCTGACAGAAGCAGGTGTGAGCGAAGTGATACCCTTAAAGTCGACAGGTAAAAGGTTCATAACCAAAAATAAGGGACAAGCACACAAAAAGGAAAAAGCTGCCAAATTGTACATATACTACACTTTAAATTAACATTTCAAAACAAAAACTGCTTCTCACCTGGGCACACCTGTAGAGAGGACGGGTACAGAGGCAGGAAGCCACCTTCGTTTTCTCTCTATTCTCCTCCACTGGACGCCATCTGGTCCCTCCTCAGACACCTCAATGGATCCTGTCCTACAGTGCAAAACATAAACCATTTTAACATGCATCCAAAATACATTTTTCAGGAAAAGAAACAAAAGTCCCATGGTGTTCTACCATTAGGTCAGTGTACACTTACATGATCTGTGTCAGTGTGCCAACCATCGCTCCCTGTTGGCTGGGCAGTGATGAGTGAAAATGCTTAGTGAGCAGAAAAGAGTGGCATGAGTCTTTATTCACCTGCACACATAAATACAACTTAATACATACTGTTTTGTTCATATGTAATAAATAAGACCAAACTCAACACAATTAGTTAAAGACTCACCTTTCTGGTTTTATCCACAGATGCATCCAAATCACCAACTGGGGGAAAAGGAAGACATTTATTTCAATACATTTGAAGAGCTCTCAAGTCACTTTTCTGTTGAGCTTATCACAGCAATCAATTAATAATTAATGCTTGTAAAAATATGTTTTTTATAGTTAAGATGAAATACGTGATTTTATGATATGACATCTGTGCATAACCAGAGTTTTAAAAAATCAAATCAATCAATCAATTAAAATAATAAATATGTTTGAAATATTAAAAATATAATTAACTTTTTTTTACATTAATGTTGGTTTCTATTTTAGTATCACATTCAGATGCTATTTGAAGTCTTATTTTGTAACTTTGATTACTTTTTATATACATATCTTATGTTTAAACTTAGTAAAGCAAATTAAAATGCTATCTAAAAAAGTTAAAATGTAAAAATAAAAAAAAGTTTAAGTATTTTATTTAAGTTAGCTTAAAATGTATTTTTTTCAAGTTTAAAAAAATAAGCTTTTAATTTTAATTCAGTTAGTAACTCTGTAGTAACTACATTAATGCATGATGACCGAATGAACCCAAAGTAATTTCTGTTGTAATTAACAGAATAATAACTTTGAATATTCTTTTAAATGAACACATTTTCACGACCACACAAACACCTAACGAACAAGATAAGAATCAATATTGAAGCACATACATTTTCTGTGGCATTTCTGTTTGGCGGTAGCTCTTTTCTCTTGCGTTCCCTCCATGTTTCCTGTGTTTCCCCTGTTAATGACACAGTTGCCTATTAAATAATCAGATAAAAAGCATATGCAAACACAATTGCGCATTGCACTTACTCAGAGATGCGACACATTCTCTGCCCATCCTTACTGCAGCACTTGAGTGGCTCTGAGAGTCTGGGCACCTTCACAGGAAGCTGAAACACAGAGGAGAAGCTAAGCTCAGTTTCATCAGGAACAAGTGCCTCTTACCAAGACATACAGGACATCAGGAGGATATCTAACCTTGATGCACTGCTGCGAGGAGCCCTGCAGGTAGATCACGCTGAAGGGTCTGCGGTCCACCGGGCAGGACTGAACCATCTGTAGCCCATCACACACAACATCACACATTACAACCCGAGCAGTGTGCAGATTTTATCTAACAGTGCAGGAACAAACTGTGCTAGGGCCGCATAACTACACACTGTAACCCTGAACCATAAAACTGGTGTTAAGTGTCAATTTTCAGATTTATACATCTGAAAGCTGAATAAACAAACTTTCCATTAATGTATGGGCAAGATAGGGCAATATTTCTGAATATTTCTAAAATGTAAAGGTGCAAAAAACTTAAATATTGAGAATATGAAGTTGTCCAAATAGCAATGCATATTAATCAAAACTATGCATATTACCAATCAAAGTTTTGATATATTTACTGTAGGACATTTACAAAATATCTTCATGGAACTTGACCCTAATGATTTTTGGCATTTAAAAAAATCTAGAATTTTGACCCATACAATATATTGTTGGCTATTGCTACAGATACACCTGTGGTACTTACTACTTGTTTTTGTGGTCCTGGGTCTCTCACACACACACAAACATACATACATAAACATTTTAATACAAATTGTCACTAATGTAACAATTATAATGTAACTTTACAGAAACTAACCTTTTTTTCAAACAATACTTTGGCATATTTCCAGTAATAATTTTAAACTGTATTAAATGGGTCTTTATACAAGAAACTGGTGCCATTTTAATTTTAGTTATTTTAGCTACTAGCTTTAGTAATTTTAGCTATTTTTGGATTTTAAGGCATTTAAAAAAGAGTGAGAACCACTGCGTTAGGCAACCAAATGCTACACACTTTCTGCTGTAAGAACAGATCAATAACAAAGGACCATATTCACTGGTCAAACAACTA
This sequence comes from Enteromius viviparus, assembly GCA_032353835.1. NCBI lineage: Eukaryota > Metazoa > Chordata > Actinopteri > Cypriniformes > Cyprinidae > Enteromius > Enteromius viviparus. The sequence goes on along the minus strand of JAUCNO010001091.1, from coordinate 11,971,469 downwards.
TTGCACAAGATGAACTTTGCAGGTGACTTTGTGCAGCTTTAAAAAACTGATCATGTGATCAAAAACCACATGCACAAGCTTTCACAGACATTCTGGTTCACACATACACATCAGGGCTGACTGACTGGTTAATCACAAAATGGAATGCTTTACATCTGTAAAAATAGTTCCAAATAAAGACACAGAAGAACTGTTGCAAAAACATAAGATAAATAATATAAAATAATGTTTGATTACTGAATCATTTAGTGTTTCTGAACAAATTGGTTGAGTCAATGATTCAGTGACTCACTCATTTACTTATGCTTCGAGTGACTTGCTGCCACCAACTGCTGGTTTGTTTTAATATTTTGATGATTGTGATCACGTATTAATGATGTCTTATTCTTCTAACTGAATTTAATTGTAAAATTTAAGAATTTGACATGAAAGATTATCTTAAAATATGTTCGGTCGAATAATCAGATCGGTTTTATGGTCCTATGGACCTTCAGCAGATATAAATTCATAGATATATATATAGACCACTTAACTTAGCAATAGCCATTGGGATGAGAAGAGATTTTCAACCAGTATAACAAAAATGTTTTTGAATCAAATCACCTACTCTGCCTTTAAGAAAAAATAGCTTTTTTATAAAAGGTAAAAAGCGTCCCTTGTATATAGCTATTGTTATATAGTTCACATCCATATGCTGTATATACTTGGTGTTATTTGATTTTTGATTACTACTGATTCCTTAAATGCTATGGTTTCATATGTGAATGCATAAGCGTTTTAAATAAGACGTAACAGCTGACCTGAGCCCAGCGGAGGATGCAGGCCGAGCAGTAGACATGTCTGCAGCAGTCGGGTACGGCTCTATCCGTCCGTCTGGGTCGGTTCAGACAAATCGGACACCGCTGAGCCTCCTCATCCTCCAAACTCTCATCAGAGTTCTGCTCGCCTGAAAAAAGTTGTATTAAAAACCTTTTACAAAATTAAAAAAATAACATCTATAATATTATATATCCCTATCAAAATCAGCAACTACTCAGTCCTACATGCCTAGTTCACAGTAGTGTAGGTAAATGTAAAAAAAACAGCATGTCCAGATATGAATAAACCCCACTCACCCTTTCCTGGCCCCTCTTGCATCTTTGGCTCCGGGTCACGGCAGCTCTGAGCCCTGATTTACTGTACCAACACATTTAAAAAGGAAACATGTATAATAAAGCACAACTCAGACACATTAAGATCATCATAATGAGAGCGCAACTCAGTCACTGTGTCTTTATTTGCTCTGTTTATTTACTCTCTCAGAACAGCTGAAGTTTGAGTTGCTTATTAGCAGCCTTGGGCGATAATAGAGGTCTTTAATGCGCTCTATACTCATTTAAGTTAGTACTATATGAATATTTAGTGTGGGTAACGCACACAGACGCATATCGAGCTGTTTACATGCCATGTTTATAAGTTTAGACTCTTGTTTATCAGTGTGACGCGGCTAGCTGTGTTAGCATCTGCTGTCATTAGCACACACTCACCTCCGCGCGCGTCGCTCCACGGCCTTCAGATCATATACCCGCACGCAGGACGCTCCTCAGCACAAAAACACACACTTTTCGTGGACTTTCATGAGCATTTGCGCTCGTAGTTGCGATAAATTTGAAGGCGTCCGGCCACATGTGGGTCAGAAGCTGCAGTTCCGCCTCTTCACCGCTGAGTGGCGCTGCAACGGGGCATGATGGGAGACTCACCGCGTCATCAAGTTGGGTTTAAGGTTCACTGAAGAAGAATTTGGTAGAGCGGCTGATGCTTCTTCCTTTGGATGAACAATTAAAAATAGTCCACCAGAGGGAGGTCCGCTTGCTCAGTACATTAAATACAAAAATAAATAAAAACGAAAAAAATAAACAAAACAAAGGATAAAGCTGTAATATGATACGTTAAAATAATAATAATAAATAAATAAAAGCAGTCCATGATACCATTTCTTCACAACAGTTGATATAAATAATATTAATTAATTTCTGTATTATAATTTCAGATATATTATACTATATATTGTATCATTTTAATAATCCGGATATTTTTCGTTTAAAACTATATTAATTGCATAAATTGAGCTGATTGGTCCCTTATCTGACCAATAAGAGATCACGTCGCTGCCGCGGCACTCCGCCTCTTTTGGTTTGACGTAGTTTCCTTTCCACCAAAATTGTTTTCTAACGTTCGTTGACCTCAAAACTAGAGTGTTTGAATGTGATCGCTACTGTATTGTCCTGTTAAATGTTACTGTATGTTTTTGTTTAAATCGATCAAGTGATTACACCTTAAAAAATGACAATATAAACTATATAATCCCAAACGGCATGACTTGTGGCCTTCGGTTGAACAACAACATGCAAGCATTGTAAAAAGTATCCATCAGAGGACGACATTGTCCATAGTTCTGTCAACTTATTACAAAACCTTGCCAAATTTATGTGGAAATATGATAACAAAAATGTTAGAATGGAAATATGATCAATAAACATGGTAAAATATAGAATATCATGTCAATATTCACTAAAATATTGATATGTTCAAATGTAATACAAGTAATAAAAAGGTTTTTTTTTTTCTTATAGTAATAATACATTAGAATGTATATCTAAATTTCAATATTTCATTACATTTCTGGTTTCTTTTAGCTTTTATTATGAGTAACCACTGGTGAAATCATTAACTAAAACAATTAAAATATTTGACCTTGTATGACCTTGTATAAAGCAAAGAAAATACATTTGTGAAGCAATGTGTGCTTGACCAATCTCATGTCTAAACAATAGGAACAAATAAAATCAGTGAGACGTGCATGGGTTATCATGAACCTTTAATAGACATTAATTACATGATATACATAGTGTTTCATTGAAACAAGAGCGTATCATTCGCAGGAATGGCCTCTTGTACATGAGGAGCTCTTCACCCCACTCGAGTTTGAGTAGTAATGTAAAAGGGGTGTGTGTGTGTCGGGGCCGATCACAAGACGATAGGAACCTTGTGCTTAGTTTATCATTCTCAGCCAGATGAAGAGCGGCCGGTCAGGTGCCCCGACACAGAGAGGAACATCTAAAGCTATTTTCATATTTCAAACATGTTGAGCAAAATTGAGAAAAAAACAAGAATGACAGCATATATACACTTCATTTTTGTGGTATATACACATATATACAATATATATATATATATAAATATAGTAAAATAGATTAAATTACACTGATGTTTTTCCATAAATAACGGCTGGAGAGTAACAGGTTGGATGACACATGAGGTTTAGCTGTTGGAAGCACAGTGAGGTGTGTGTGTGTGTGTGTGTGTGGCGGTGGTCATGTGACCTCTCCGTTCACCACACTCATAACGGCTGATTAGTGGACGACACACACTCCTCTGTCTGTCAGTCTGTCTATCTCTCGTTCGGGAATCATTTCAAGCTGCCGATGGCAAACACTGAATGGTAAGTCAAGTTGAATACTAACGGACTCATTTCTTCTCGGCAACAATGATCTGCCATTCCATTCTGCGGTTTACAAAGCAAAACAAATGACAATCGTACCGTGAAACTTTAAAGTCGACATGAAACAGGAACTCGTTTACTTCATTAATGAAATGCATTCATGATGTATGCAACATTATTATTATTATATGTTTATTAATGTTTTTGAAAAGTTGAATAATCTATGATATATATATAGTTGTTTCAGATTATTATGCAAAATTTAAATTAGACCAAGAATGTGTATTTTTGTTGCTTATGCAAACCCTAATGGAACATTTAAATTTTTGAATTTTACAAGCATTATGGGAATGCTGGTAGATTCTTTTAACGTTACCAGAATGAACATTCTGTTATAGTGTTAAGGAAAGATTGCCAGTTCCCTGTTAGCTGCGTCTCATGTTGACTGTAAAGCACCCATCGCTGTCGTCCCGGTTTAAATAAGTTACAGTAAATTCACTCAGCCGTTCCTGTCTGAAATCAACGACTACAAATCAACATTTGTTCATTAGTAGATCTACACGACAGGTAAAGGTGACTCAAGTAGTACAGTATAAATGGCATCGTAACGAATGCGTTTAAAGCACAGGCAAAAATGTGCGAAGTTACAGTTTTTTCACATTTGCTGAAAAAGAGTTAAGTGCTTTTCTACATACAAACACCGATATTTTTTGGCAAAGGTACAAACGGATCGAACACGCATCTGCAGGCGACGCTTCGCTCAGTGTTGATCGTGAAATCAGTTTTGGTTGCGAGTACGAAACGCCTAACCTGAATACGGAGAATGATGCACGTGTTCCTGTGCGACGTACCACCGAAAACTCAGCTGTACCGGAAGAACAACACAAAAAAGAAAAGCAAATCAACAACAAAAAAAAGAAGCACAACAATACGAGTGGATCACCATCTGTGTGGCCTAACAGCATACTGTACAAAGTTCAGGACATTCTCTCAGAATGGGATGTTTGTCTTTGCTCTGTGTTGAAAATAGAGCAGCTTCTTCTAGTTCTCAGTTGCAGTGTTAGCGGCTCAGCTCCGCCCATCTGCCTGTCAATCAAGTTTAAGACACGCCCACTAGTGGCCGTCAGCGTGCTCGCCTGAAGATGTTGCGTTGTGAATCCAGTCTGCGATGATCAAAGCCATGCTGCCAGTCATCACCATGAATCCCATGATGAGGAACAGAGTCGCCTGGGACAAAGGAGAGTGTGATGAGACATACTGAGTCTAGCGCAGGTCAAGAACACACGTGTTCAGTCAGATCATGTCTTACCCCGATCTTCTGGACAGACTTCATGGACTCCTTCTTAACCAGTTTGAGGTAGAAGGCTGAGGGAAGGATAAAGATCAGCATAGCAGCAGCGGACGCACCTGCAGAGAAATCAGATTGAATAATGCAGTTCATTTTAATGTTTTTAAATAAAAATCGGAATATTGAAATATACATTTACTACAAACTAAACTCAATATAAAACATGAAATTCCAATATTACTGGCATACACACGTGATGACATCACTTCCTGTGTCACACCTACCGATGAATCCGAAAATGTCTCTGATGGTGGGAACGAAGATGACGAGGATGTTGACGCAGACGAGCAGAGCGACCGTGATGCAGATGTGCCGAGGCCAGCTGAAGTCTTTAGAGGCGCCTAGCAGCTGATTGAATGAGGTACGGATCTGAAACATTAAAAAAACATTTGCTCAACACTCCTGCAACGTTTATAAACGTGTCCAGGCCTGTAAATGTGATGATATACTCACTGGGAAGAGAACCACGGGCACGGTCAGCGTCACGGCGGTCAGGACGGCAAAACGCACGATCAGGAGCACCACATCAAAGTTGTAGACCTTTGAGTAAGTGTGCAGGAGCTCGGGTTCAACGGCCTCTGCCGAACACAAAAACACAGGGTTATTTCAGTCCATTGAGGTAATGTCCCAGCTTATAAACTTTGTCAGTCTTTAATAATGTTCTCAAAACCTTCGCACATTTTTTAAATGTTACCGGTTGTTTTAGAACGTTCAAAGAACATTTAAAAGCAACATTCATGTAATTGTTTTCAAAATGATCAAATAGAATGTTCCCATAACTGTTGCATTATCAACGATAAATGATAAAAAAACAACAACAACAACATTTTGAACGTTCAGAGGACATTCTAAAATTATATTTTCATAACTTAGTAGAAACTTGTTCTTAGAACACATTTTTGTTAGGTGGACTATATTTTTCACTAATCTTTTATGTTTTATTTATTTTAGATGTAGTTTTAGTTATTTGGTTCTTAATAAAATAAAATAAAATAATAAATAAATTAACCAAATGAAAACTGAACTTTTACAATTTTTTTAAACATTTAAAAATTATTTCTTAGCCCCTAAATTTTTTTATTTTTTTAAAAAACTATTTTCTTATGTAACAAACATGTTGATGTTGTTTTTTAAGAATTCGTTTTAGTTGCCCTGCGGTGAAAAACACATTTTATTGTCAACAAATTGGCTGTAAAAGATGTTTATTTTTCCTTCGCCCAGTCTGAGAAATCCCAGCGTTGCATAACGTTTCCCGTCTATCAGGGAAACGTAAAAACATCAAACACAATGTTCTATTCCTGCAGCGGTAAAAACAGCTGAATGTCTCTGACTCTTTCCCAAAACTTGCGAAAGTGACCAGAGCCATGGAGAGAATCGCCGCTGGCTTTCTGCCGGTTCAATCCGGTGCGCTCAAACAGACACACCTCCGTTTAAAACAAACACGGCCTCACTGTATATTTCAACCTGACATTGGAGTATAAAATGTGTCGTAACGCGCTTGGAAGGCTCTGATGTTGGCCTTGAGTCTGTGTTTTGCTCACCGTTGAAGGTCAGATATCCGAAGAGAGCAGCCAGCAGATACATGACAAACATTCCCAGGAACGAGACGTTTGCAACGTTTTGCATCTTCCTTCTGGAACGACTGCAGATAGAAAGAGTGAGTTAGTAAAGCATGCTTGAGTTTACAAAATGCAACTTAAGCACGTTATAGTATGAAGTCACACTCACTCTTTGAGCTCCTCGTACATGGGCAGAATAGCCGGGTGGCACACAAACGCAAAGGTCAGGATGGGCACTGCATACACAGTCTAAGATAAAACAATCAAGTTAGATCACCGCACACTCCTTTCTAATGTAAAATATCTGAATGCAAATATCTCATACCTGTGAGTTGAAGACGAAGTACTTGGGCTTGCAGCACTCTTCATCATCAGTAGTGTTGACCTGTGGCTTAGAGGCGTTCACTGTGATGTTAATGAAGTTCTCCGGTAACGGACAGGGGATCTGGAACTTCTTGTAGATCACCTAAAGAACAACAGCAGGAGGGATCGTCTCGTCAGACTAACAATAGCAGCTGGATTGACACTCTCGCTTTCATTTGCGTATTTATTTCTATGCTAAACAAGAGCAATCTAAGGCGGATGTCTCAGAACTCACCACAATCAGGAAGAACACCATGCACAACAAGGAGAAACCACTAGTGTACCCCAGATAACCTGAAACACAAACCATGAGGATCAGCACAGAACTCACTTATATTTTATATAAACATAATATATATATATATTTAAATTGTATTTAATGAATTGTAATAACATTATTTTATAGGGCATTAACAAATGTAATAATAATGTATTTGTTATAATAATTATATTTTTTTGTTTTATTTATAATCTCCACAAAAACTTTGTTTTTATAATTGTATTTATATTTTAGCAATAAACATTACATATAAATATTTATAAAACTGTATTACTGTTTATATATATATAAAAAAAGTTCTTTTTTTTTTAAACAAAGCATATATTACAGTATATATTTATTCATTATAATTTTCTGTGTGCAAAATTTAGTTTTGAGGTACACTGTTATTATTTTGTTCTTCATTTGTGAACACTTACCCAGGTTTTTAAGCAGCGAGAGCGGCAGTATGATAGTCAAAGTGACGATCAGCACCAGATAATCTCCGTTAGTGTACCACGCGCTGGAAAACAACACCACAGACATCGACATTAGCACCCTGAGGAAATGACAACCCAGCTGTTCTGCAATATCCTGCTTCACAAACACAAAACTCTGGTGCGTGTTTCGCTTTTGTGCAGGGGCTCCATGTAGGGGCCTGAATCTTTGATGTCAGTGTTTGTTGCATTAGGTCACTGTCAAGCTCTCAATCGACGTCTTTGAACAGACGTTTAGACCCCCCCGAATGGACAGCTGTACAATGAAGCGCTCACACTGTTCTACACAGAGCTGGAAAACATTCCAGTACAACAACAAGAACATCATCAGCCTGTCCTCGCACAGCTCCGGACATCACAAACATGAAATCTTACTTGTCGTTATTGTCCAAGAAGGCCTTAATGACGATGGGCAGCTCGTACTTCACGATGTAGAGGTAGCTTGCCATAGCTGGGATTGAAAGAGAGTTTGGAAAAAAAATACTTTAGTGCCTTTAAACAAACCAAAAACAAATCATTGATATCTGGAAACAGGTTTAGGTTATTAAGATGTTGTGTGAATATTGTTTTGAAATGTTCATAAAATGCAAAAAAATTTAGTTTTCTTGTAAGATGTTCTTAAATTTGATAAATCATGTTCTATTGACTGTATTTAAATGTTTTCGTGCATAATTATTATGTTATTTAAAGGTTACAAAAATGTTTCTTGCACCTTTCTACTAACTTTAAAATTCACAAACCTATAAAATATCCAGGTTTTACACGTAGCTTTCTTCTTTTTTTATATTCTAAATTTATGTCCAAACTTTGAGCTTATTTAAAGTTTACAAAGAGGTTTCTTTTAAAAATATATTGTTATTTGAATAATTTATGTGTTGTCTTGTTTTATTATTTATCAGTAATAAAACAATCCTTAACTTTATCAAATAAAAACCCAAAATGCATTATTTGATTCTTTATTTTTGTATATCCTTTAAAAAATATATTGTTGTTATTAAAGGTTACAAAAACATTTCTTTGAATGTTCATCAACTATACATTTCTGAGAGCATATATTGAATATTAATAAAGTTTCAAGAACGTTCCATAAACATTCCTTCGAGAACATTTTATCCTCAAATGAATAAAAACATGGATTCACTTGACTAGTCGCACCTCCAAAGTTCTGCATGGTGATAGAGCAGGACGCTGCCAGTTTGCCTGGAATCCCGAAGGCCTTGTACCCCAGCTGTTCATACACCAGAGAACCTGGACGGAGGAGGCAGAGTATTAAAACTCATACTTATCACGGTTAAAAATAGGCATTCTCACACAGAGAAACTAACCTCCTTCGTTGGCCGTTTTGAGCAGCAAATGGACTGAGTACAGAGAGAAAATAGCCACAGCGACCAGCAGCATCCTGCAGAAATGAACAAAACACAGTCTGAATTATTAACATCGCTCTCAAACTCTTGCATAACCACCAAATGTTAATGTCAACATGAGGCAGATGAAAAACTCTGCTTTCATTAACAGACAAACTGTGCACAGAAAGTCCAGGAATATGCATTAAGAAAAACAGCTCATATTGACTTTCAGTGCTAGACAAGATGACCTCAAGCGTGACTACTGGACTTAATTGAGCGTCTGTAATGAGTCAGACAAACACACTTGTGTTCATAATAGAGGGTGGTGACTATGGATTAGACGTGATTATATTCTCACACACACATTCATTCCACTGTCTGGAGCTGGCTTGATCCCGTTATAACCTGCATGACCTTCAGTAGATTTCCCCTTCACATGCCTGGAGCTGACGGTCACATCTTTGCTATTTAACCCATTCCTCATGGTTTTCCTTGACTCAAAGCAATGCACCGACTCAAATTCCGGTTTTAAATCATTAGGACTTTACTGTGCATCCCATTTCAGTTGCGTAAGAAATCATTGATGGATTCCTGGAGATCTGGATAGACTCGATTTAAAAACACAACACCTTTACATAACCGGCAGAAACTCCCGTATCTCCAGATTAACACGGCTTTGTTTGTAAACACTAAGACGAAGCACCACTTGCGTTTAGTTCCGAACCGACTGACTCAAATCAGCTGCTGCAGATTTACACTGAACACAATCTGGGGCAAATTGCTGTACTCATTAACTAATTATCCTAATCGGGGATATTTGTGTACATTGTGTTCACAGATTACTGCTAGCTCTGGAAAAATCGGGTGGTATCTGCTCATGCAAATGTGCTGAACATTTTTAAAACTGATGTTTGTGGCAGTGTGCGTTTATAAAGAAGCACTTCCATACTCACACAAACATGGCAATGCCAGTATTGGCCATGGCATAGGAAAGTCCCAGGATTCCACTTCCCATAATAGCATTGCCCAAGTTAAACACAGACATCCCAAATGTCGCCGAACCAGGGCTCTGAAAAAAGCAAGTATTGTCAGATTTATGTGTAAAATGGCAGTATCTGATGAAAAATCTCAGACCAGATCAACCACTTACATATTCAGCTTCATATTTCTTCTTGCCCAATGGATGATCAGAGAGGAAGTTCTGGCTTTCCGCTTCCACATCGGTATATTGCATTCTGTAACCACATCATCAGTGCATTAGATAAACACAAGAGAAGATTTCTTAACCACTAGTGACTCGTCTGGGTCAAGTGAAGCTGGTTTTACCCATTGAGGGGGACTTTGGAGGCACACTCCTGATAACTTGTGTACTCGTTGCTGTTGGAACTGCAGCTGTCCATGTCTGGAGCGATGTTAAAACTACTCATCTTCGTATTTGCAGTGGCTTTGCTCATTCTGTAATGAAAAACAAGTTTATTAGTTTAATATGAGTTGCAAGCATTTTACCAAATGCCATCATTACTGAAACATCTAAAAACACATCTTTATTGTAGCCTAATTTGGGTGTTCTTGTTTCAAAATCAGAAACAAGCTGGTTTTTGGAGTCCATTGCGTGTCCCCAGAAACTGGAAAGAGAGTGCATCTTCATGCATTGCTCAGCAGAGCCGCGCCTCACCTCCTCAGAGAGTTCATGCCTGGAGCATTGTCAGAAGAACTCATCTTTGTATTTGCAGGGGCTTTATTTGTTCTGTTATGGTAAACAATTTAATGTTCTCCTTAATATGTAACTATTTTACTTGATTATCTTCAAGTGAAACATCTTTCCACTTTAAGTTTATTAGTTAAATATAACCTAAACAATCATTTTACCTCAAATTAATTATTATTATTAAATATTAGAATGTTAAAATATCCAGTTTTCTGGATGCGGTCAACATCAGTGAACACATTAGTGAATTAGATCTAACAAGGGATTATTTAGTCACTCTAGTAGTGACTAAATAATCCCTTGTTAGATCTAATTCACTAATGTCTAGTCTTGATCAAATGAAGCATGTTTTACCCGTTGAGGGAGACTTTGGTATGATGGTCCAAATTCTTTGCAAACTCATTGCTGTAGGAACTGCTGCTGTCCATGTCTGGAGCTTTTTCAAAACGTTTCATCTTTTTATTTGCAGAGGCTTTGTCTATTCTGTAATGTAAAACAATTGCCTTCTTATTCAAGGATTTATGGTTTTCTTAACCACTGCGAAGAAATTTTTGTTATATTGGACACACACACACACCCATGAGGTATCATTTGGTGTTTTGTGAAAGAAATTCTGATACTGTTTACCTACACTCACTCTTTTCTATATAGCTGATAAATTGTCTCTAAAGACCAACAACAGCATTGCAGAGCCTTATTTTCATAAGAGGAAACAGTGGCGTGCATAGGAAGATATTAGATTATTAGTTCAATATAGCCCAAAGAAAGATTTGCACGCATGGAAATATACCATCTTTAACGCCATTGGAAATATACCATGCAAACATTTATTTGTTAATCAGAAATGCAAAGCAATCTCTAAAATGGTTATTTATAGACAGTCGATCGCGTAAAATCTTTGAGAGATCGACAATGCGCGCTCCTGCGGTTTAGCAAATCGCGCGTCCCCGCACAGCTCATCGGAGCCGCGCCTCAGCTCCGCAAACCGGGGGTCCAGTCACGTGACCCACTGAGAACTGAGTGGAAAATTACAAACCGGCACCGACAACAGATCAGCACGCGCTGCATCGCCGCATCGTCATCAAGTATTAATACCAAACTCTCATCAGTCTATATTTATATATAGGGAACAAAACGACTGAATATACGTTAACCAATTAACGTTAAGGTATTTATTCTTGTTGGGTGACTGATCCACGTATTTAATCAGATTCCGATAAGGGTAACAAGCATTACATTTCCGTTTAAGCCACGTGGATCATTGTATAACATAAATTATAATGATAATACTGATAAAATAAAGTTAAATGCAGATGCTCGACGTGTGTGAAGCAGACGCCCCCGCATTTATCAACAACTAACTGGAAAAATCAAACAACGCCAATAAAACCCTTTAAATTACCTCAGATAATATATCTAGTGTTTGAAAGCGTCTTCTCAAATATGAATATTTAAAATCATTAAAGAAAGGGAAGTAGGAGTGTGTTTGACTAACGAACGAATTCATTTGAACGGATGTATGGAAATAAGATGATGAAACACGAATGAGTCACTCCGAGAAAAGGCTCAAGACCCAAAATTAATATAAATAAATAAATAAAAACAATGGGACCAGGTTAAAACCAGGTCAGGGAATCATAACTGTCCTGAAACATTAAATTTTAAAACGTCAAACCAGGATGAGATCTTACCTCAAGAATTAAAAACAAATCCGTTTCTTCAGCAATACTGTGAATGGAAAAAAATGACCAAACCCTCCCAATCGTGAAGAATGTTCCAGTGATCAATTACAAAACCGATAACGATTGATCCTTCAAAAATGAACCGCGGTAAGACAATAAATAAATATCCTAAGATTATTAAAGTATGTTAAACATAAAAAGAAGCACTGTAATACGTCTGAACGCTAATTTGTAACACTAATAGCAGGTTAATGTTGGAGATGTCCTCTGGGCGCGCCCGGTATCACAGTCGTGTTCTGATGCTGCTCAGATCCGTTTATATTCGCCGGTCGCATTGCATCAGCCGCGGAAAACCAGGGGCGGAGCCTCTGACGCGATTGTATACAAACAGACCTGCCCTGACCCAGACGACGAGAGACTCTCCCAGCCTCATGAAGGCGTTCACCGCCTTCTTCCCGCACACAAGAAATAAAATGAATAGATAAAAGGTTTAATATCACAGCGGTGTCTCCTAGACAGCACTGAGAGCAAATGCACCTTTTCCTGAGCCAAAGAACAGAATAATCGCGCATTACAGCCACTGTAATCTGTAATGTCTCCTCTAGAGTTTCATTTCAGTGACCAGTTCTTAAAAGATATAAGAGTTTATACATGTTAAAGGTTCTACCTTTGATTCTAATAAAGATTTATTTTTTTTAAAGAGTTAATCACCTCAAACTGCTTAATAAGTCAACGATCGCAATAAACTGCAAACATTTAGCATCCTAGACAGCACTGAGAGCAAATGGAGACTTTTGGTACATGGTGACATTGAAACATGGTAACTACACTTTTACTATAATAAAACCATGGCTAATTTTCACACGGGTCATGGCACCAGAAATGCAGATAATGATTTAAAGAGTTAAGCATCTCAAAGTTCTTAAAAAGGCAAAGATCAATATAAATTCTAATTCAGTTTAATTCTAAATGATCTGATCTTGTGGACAAGTATATTTCTCTATATGCTGGCTGTTTTTCAACTAATTGACTTGGATTATAGGAAAAAGTTTGAATTAAAATTTTCAAAGAACTAAAAACTTTAGATCAGCATCTAAAAATAACATATTGCTCTGTGGTAATAGAATACCTAGGGTTTGTGTGGCCAACAATTTGACTTCAATGGAACCACAGATATAGACCACAACCAACTCTGCACTATAGCAAACGAAGAAATATGTCAGAGGTTGCCTTATATTGCTCAGCAGATATAACAAAGTTATATTGAAGTTAAATGAATTTGCAATCACCTTTGTCGCAGAAATTGGATTCGATTGTGAGATTACAAAACACTTAATTTGTGTCTCCTGAGATGTCAAAAACAATGACTTTTTGCATGACAGGGAATAAGATCATGGCACCACATGACTATGAGAGGAGCTGTGGGGAACAAAAGGAGGAATTTTACAAAAAGAGGAACTTCTGAGATGACGTTAGACACAAGTGACAGATTAACGAGTCGGGAATGAGTGCGGCCCCACACTGGGAGAGCACGCTCGGCTTTGGGTCACGGCAGACATGGGCAGCGAGTTGAGTTTGTTGTTTCTTTTGCTCCCAGCATATCTTAAACGAATCACTCGCCTGACCACCTTCACACAGAAGTTCTTCGTCACCCCCTGATCGGCCAAATCCCCCAGTGGAAGTGGAGCAGGGCCGTATGGGACTCCGGTCTGCAGTGATTTACCCTCGGATCAAAGGCCACTGCAGCCTCTGAGCTGGAGTTCACAAAAGAACACGGATGCTGGAATGTCTGACCTATTGAAACAGGCCGTGGGGCCCCGGGCGACGCCTCGACTCCATAGGTAAGACTGGATCAACAAAAGCATTTTTCTGTCTCCACACTGTGTGAAAAACGGACGGAAGAAATCCCAGCTCTGCCTTTGAAACAAGTAGCATCCATGGAGAAATGACACTCTTTACATAGTAAAAAACTGGGGAAACCATCAGATGCATTCTGAAGATACAGATTTTCAGTCCACTCATTCAAATAACACCTAAGCAATGTGAACCCATTGGAATTGTCATTGAAATATCATTTTATAATGTTCTTCGGTGGTGTCTGTTAGTGAATAAATGCCTTCCATTGGACATATGTTGATTTCTAAAGAGGATGTTCCTTAAATATGATCTCAAAATAGTATTAAGTGTCATATTTATTGAACAAATGACCAATTCTTTGGAATTTTTTTATACTCATTCAATGGAATTATCTTGGTTTCAGAAGGAATGGTTTCTGAAATCTAGCTTCATTATCTTATTCTGTTCCATATTTTGGAGAATAAATTAAATACCTGTCAATCCGTTGGAAATATCTTAATTTCTGAAGGAATTGTTTGTTTAATAAGGTCTCAAAATGGTATTGAACGAATGCTTTTACCTTCCAAGGTCATTAATAACGCAGAACAAAAGTATGTGATCCTCTTTAGAAAATGAAAGAAATATTTTAGAAGAATATTTAAAAAAGTGTTTGTGCCATGAATTTTCTGATTTAGTGGAAAATACCACTGTAAGATAAATTTAATTTTACCCAAATGTTCTTTTGCATCTCATCTGTCCAAAGAATATTGTTTCAGTAGAGTTTCAGAACATCCTGGAAAGTGCCCTGCAAACTTGAGATGGGCAACAATGTTTTGTTTCTGAAAATCAGTGCTTTTTTCTGCGATAACCTCCCACGAACAGGGTTTTGTTAGTGTTTTTCTTACGCTAGACTGGAGTTATCATGTGTCTGGATATCTTAATCAGGGCAGATCTTTCGCGCTCATCCTATGATTCCGTGTCACTTGTTTGAGGTTTTAACAGTTTACCCTCACACCGATCTTCGTAGGGTGTCTTGTCCCAGAGAGAGGTATACTGGTGCTGAATTTCTTCCTTTGGTAAACTATATGCCCGAAAGTGGACTAAAGGAGGCCCAAGTTTACAGAGATCCTTCTGCAAACGCTTACAGCTTTCTGAACTGATTCACCTCTTCTTCTGAGTACTTGGATCACAGCGAATTTAGCTGAAAAAAGCAGGTAACGAAATATTTAGTGTGTGAAAGGGCAAACTAAACCCATGGCTTTCTATGAGCCGCAGCTGGTCTTGTCAGTAAATTAAACTTTGTTCTGTAAACACTCGTGGGAGGTTTTGTTTACTCATTGGTTTTCGCAGGTTTGTAGTTGATTTGTTTAATTAGACTGGTCTAAATGAACCTTTTTACAATTCTTTCAAATCAGCAGTTAAATTAAAGAGTTTATTTCTTGCTGTAAGCGCTACACATTTAAAAAATATGGGCACTGATGGTACCAAAAAGAACGTTTCACAACTACGGAATCTTTTCATTCCACAAAATTATTAATAATAAAAACATTTCTTTACAGTAATGTGTTGTTTGTTTTTTTAGATCAGTTCACTGAAAGGGAAATCTCCATTGTAGAGCCTTAGCTTTAGGAAGAATAGGGACTGCTTCACCGTGACTGGGTGGACAAGACTTTGGTACACCAAATAGGTATCATTGACATGTAAATGTGAGTGGTCAGATGCAAATTTCCTAACCAGATGTTCTTGCAGCTTATGTTACAATACAACAATACAATAGGCTTTTAGGACTTAAAGCTGTAGTATATTTCAATAGTTATATCTAGGCTATTTATAAGCATTCCTACTGTAAAGTTATTGTACACTGTAAAAAAAAGTGGTAACCAGCGATTGTTACCAAAAAATTATTTTTTATGTTGATTTAACCCATAAAACTTAGTTGTGTTACACAACATTAATATATAAAATTTTTACCTCAAGATTATTTAATGTCACCGTTTTTGGTTACCTTTTTAGTTTCTTCCAGTTGAACACCAAATTTCAAGTTGTAATTGCAACAATCATATATGTTATGTTATATAAACCTAATTTTCAACCTTCAACATCTTTACTAGTCTGCGTGGCGAATGGCTTGGAATCTCTCCCCGGTAAACCTCAGGACCTGACTGCATAGTTGAAACGAAAGGAAAATTAAAACGTAAAGGAAAACAGACAAGAAGGTTCTGGAGAATGTCTGAGGATTTCTTGATGTTGGGATCGCAGGGGTCCGTGAGAGAGAAGACATCCCGCCGGTCTCCCGCAGAGCGGGGCAGAGGTCGGCTCATCCTCCCCCGGGTCCTGGCTCATTCTTAAATAATAATTTTATCCCCTCGTATTAAACAAACAGCCGCCCGCTGTCCGCACTCATGGGAAACTGCCGAGAGAGTTCCAGCTCACGCCATGCACTTCACTTCAACTACATAATGCCCACCTGCCATCACTCATAACAGGCCACGCTGAGGCCATTTGGGTAATTTATGAAATAAAATAAAATGTGTGATTATGCTAACTGATGTAATACTGACCAAAGAAAATAAAAAGTAGGGCATGGAAGCAAAGATGATAGTCCTCTTTCTCTCTTTCTCATGGACTATCATCACTTGTGTCTGTGTTATCATGTTTGCAATGTGTACAGCTGTGGCGGGACGCTGCGGTGTGTTTATAACAGAGTTATCAGACCGAAAAACAAACGCTTTTGACACAGACAGGAAGTGAAACGCACATATGCTCATCTGCATGTGAAACGGTGCAGAGGAGCTCAATGCATTTGACACTGATTGCTTCAGATGTGTTTCTGAAAACCTGCAAGCCAAGTTCTGCCAAGTAAGATGAGATTGATATATTTAGATATTTTTAGGTCATTGGGTTATAAGAGGTTAGCAGAGATATAGTTTAAGATGTGCAATGCTCACAACCGCATCATCAGCACCTGTGACAGTATTGATTTCAGTGTGAGAAGGTTTGAATCACTATCACCAGACAGAGTGCTGGTTCAGGCTGGCTGATGCT
The DNA here is from genome assembly GCA_032353835.1 of Enteromius viviparus. Taxonomy (NCBI): domain Eukaryota; kingdom Metazoa; phylum Chordata; class Actinopteri; order Cypriniformes; family Cyprinidae; genus Enteromius; species Enteromius viviparus. The sequence goes on along the minus strand of JAUCNO010001091.1, from coordinate 11,954,345 downwards.
GGTTTAACTGGGGGACTCAAATATAATGCAGAGTCATAGCATGCACACAGAGGTCATGAGGTCGATTTCAAGGAAAGGCGTGCAGTACAAGTCACACGTCTGCAGAATAAATGAATGTAGGTTTAGGCTAAGAGGCTTGTGAGGGAGAGTATTTGGTGAGTACATCATTCAGATGTGTTGCTTTGATTCTAGTCAGAATTATCATCGTCAATTCAACTATTAAAATAGCTGAAATAAAGCAGAATAGATGGAAATATTCTTTGAAAAACATACTATACATAATTAAAACTAAAGCTTGAAATAAAAACCAAACCTACGTCTTGATGTTTAAGAAAAACAAAAACTTAGAAATGGCACTAAAACTGAAATAAAAGCAAATAAAAATTAGAATAAAAATTAAATTAAATATTATTTGAAATAAAGCTGAAATTAAAATTCACACATCAAAAACTAAAATAAATGATAATCAATAAGAGCTCATAATTAAAAAAAAAAATTGAATTAAAGTAGTATATTTATTATATATTTTATTTGGAATTAATATTAAGCAAAATGAAATCTATTAGATGAAAAACATAAACTAAAGTTTAAATTGAAGCACTTGAGAAAAAAATGGTAAATAAAAAAATTTAAAAAATCAACTCTAATTAGTAATATTTAAACAATAAAAACTGATAAAATGGCGAAAAACATATAAATAAAAAATAGTCCTGTTGAAGTACATCACCACCAACACAGCCAGGTTGTAACCACAATGAACCGTGACATAAGTTGAGGGAATTTTCCAGGTGAACAGCAGAAACGAGGCGGTGTGAGCGGGGAGGAATACGGGCATCTTTTGATATGAAGCTTTGGGCCTGTAATCCGCTTACAGCTGAAAGAGCTCTGAATTCCTGGACCTGCAGGAGAAGCTGAGATGAACCTCTAAACGGCATCAAAACTTTCCACTAATATTGTAAAAGACAACCCAGATCCGAAGCACATGAACCCGCTGACTTCAGCGAGAGGTGGGGGAACGGGATTACAGTGGGTCTCCAGGATAAACTGTTCTCACCCTACATGAGACCTATAAAACCACAGAGAAACAGGAGAGATGTCCTCAGTGCATCATAAAACCCTGTTGTGTGACGATTGTATAACGGGGATGAGCGTGATTTAATCTCCATGCCAAGCATATTCCCTTAATTCCCACAGGAAATACGGTCTGGTTCTGACACTGCAGCTCCGTGAAGTCTCGTATACTTCTGCCGGTGCGCTTCACAAAGGCGAATAACTCAGATAACAATGCTCTTACAATTTCCTGTGCAGAAGCATCAGGAAGGAAGTGATGCCCTCAGAAAGAAAGAACAACACATGCCAGAGCTCTGTGTCACTCTGTTGACATTACTTCATATTATTGATCAAACGAGATGGTCATTAATGTTGTACAGTGCTTTCCATTCTTGCTCTGTTCTTCAAAACCGCCGGTCAATGAGCTAAAGATTGAGTTTCATTCTAAACTGTTTCTGACTTTCATTTCAGTAAATAAAACTCACTAATCAGATCCAATTGTTAAACAGGAGAACAAAGCTGTTTATTTTTATATATGTCAAGACTCATTTATAGAGGGTGAAGAAAATATCATACATTAAATACACAATATATTAGTCACCACTGCACTAAAGCCTAAACAAATTATGGTGATATTATCAGCAAATTAAGTATTTTGTATCAGGTTGACAAACTGAAATTTTCACATAATGTTGGACTATAAGATATTTTTCTCTTTCTTTCTTTTATACAATGATTACGTTTAAGAAAACACAAACAGTTATATATAAATATTAACAATCATTCCTGAAAACGCTTTCTTGTGATTTTAACATTGCAATAGTAAATGCTACATTATCTACGAATGAATGAACTATTCTTAATAAATTTTGTTTATGTGTTAATTCTTAGTTCATGTTAACTAATACAGTTCATTAATGAACCTTTAATAATAAATAGTGTTCCAAAACACCTTTACCTATTACTGAACAAGCTAAAGCTGTCACTGCTGAGATCAAATTTCCCAAAATGATGTTTTGATGATCACACTGTTTTACATTAGGAGATGATATCAGCGTGAGGGACCAGAATATGAAGGTGAAAAACATCCTAATGACTGCGTATCAAGGGCCTTGAACTCAACTCTTTTCTTCACTATGGCCCTGAGACGAACACCTGAGAACATACTGGGTGTAGATTTATCAAAATATAGCAACCATGTAATTTTCCAATAGCTACTTTAATCAGAAACTGTTTCTGTGTCGTGTCATTTATCTCTGTGTTTGAGAGAGAAATCAGGAAGGTCACAACAAGACGGGCGTCATCGGCTAATAAACGTGACATCCTAATGACCCAGGTGCTGCACACACAGATAAAAAAGGGCTGTGTTTCATTTTCATCCGAATCACGACAGCGCAGCTCAGCCCGTCCCACCCTTCCCTCTGCATTTGGGAAATTTCCATTCACTGCTTTGCTTTTCTCAAGGTTATGTTCACAGCCATCCGCCGAGCTGTTTTTATAGTTCAATGATCACCCACAGTCCGAAAGCAGACACGATGTTACTATCCTGTTACCTACACAAACGTAAGAGAAGCACCGCACTGGGTCACACTTAAGCCTATTATACTGGACTCTGGATTAACTGTGTCTCTCTTCCTGTTAAATGAGGCCAAAGACATGAACGCCTTGATCAGATGCTTACTGTGACATTAAGTGACGGCTTGATCAGGATTCATCTCGCCTGTATCTCACAATCTTGTTCTGGGAATCTGAGCACAGGCTGCAGGTTTAAAGAAACAGTTCACTTTAAAAATGAACATCCTGTCATCGTTACTCAAGCTCAAGCAGAGCTGCTCTTATTATTTCAGTGAAAGAACTAACAAAAGAACAAATAAGGTTTTCACAGACAAAAGAAAATCATAGTTCACAAACTACTTTTGAGAAAAGCAGACTATTTATTTTTGCATATTAAGTCTAGTGTGTTGATTATAATCTGGTGTAATTTGTCTTAATGCATGTACAAACATGCAAAGCTGCAACTTTTAGGGATTTTATTTACTTTTTGAAACTCAGTCAGTCCTTTCTTTGCAAGTGAAGATTCAGCTATTCTTGGTTTTATTTAAAATAAATAAATAAATAAAGCTTTGGAACAGCATTTTCAGTTTAATCTCTTTGTACAATTTATGTGCTTGAACCATAACTTGGGTTGGCAAGAAGCACCTGGCAATTCCTCAAGCAGAGTTTAGCACAGAAATACACCACTCCTTTTATCTTCATAAGATTTAGTTAATCTGAGTCTTTCTTGGCTGAGTATAGGCTGTTTCACATTGCATTTTTGAAAATAATGTTTTTTCTAGTGACAAAATCCAGCAAAAGCTAAAAAATGTTGCAAAATTAAGGTGAAACCATCCAAAATGCGTCCAGTGTACAATATAGAGTGCCTTGATTGCCTTGTATCTTCATTACAATCAACTCTATAAATCAAGTGTTCATCTCGTGCATCACATTTAAATGATCAAATGAGACGAGACTTTGGACGAACACGTCTGCAGGTGTTGATCTTCACTACCAGAAAGGCAACATATGACATATTCAATCAATTGAAAGTACATTGTGTTCCTCAACGTAACTCAAAAAATGTACTTGTATCACCTTTTACTACAAATTAAATAAATGTGTGATTGCAGGTTAAGCATTCTGATTTATTGAATTAATAAAAACTTTACAAAGTTGCAACATTATTTTGTTAAGTTGACAGCTGATGTAAAATAATGCTGATCATTACATGAAATTAATATGGTATATTTTAAGCTCAAATTTCAGAGTTAATTGAGGTGCTCTAAAAATTAAGTTGCAGTAACTTAATTAAAGTGTCTCGTTAAATTCAGAAATTAGGCAGTGGATTTCTTGTTTGCAGCATGCTTTGCAGAACTGGATGAGGAGAGGTTATGTTTATACTGGTATTTTATGTTTTTTTGATAAAGGGTAAGATTTTATAACTTAGATTTCCTTTAGCTTGAGACTTATTCAGTTCACTTTACATTTGACAACAAACAACATCAGGGCAGATGAGGAAAAAGCAATGCAAAAGTAACATAATGGATTCCTGTGTTGTGTGTTGTGCTTTGAAAATGAAATAGATAATGTATGGTTTAGCAGATTTGGTGTGTGCTTCAGCTGTTTGAGTGTCAGCCTGTTAAGCAGTTAAAACAACAGTATCTAAAAAAAAGATTAAATAGTTTCAGATCCACAACTTAATTATTTGGAGCAGTTTCTGTTAGTTCCTCTACCTCACTACAGTTGGTTTAAAATCATTTCATGATTCATGAAAGAATGTAGGTAACATTGTGCAATGAATGCCAACACTACTTCATCTGTGCACAAGATAAAGTGTTGATTCCACCATTTTTCATGTCATTAATATATTTCCATTGCCATCGAATCAAGTAATCAAAAACAACCGTTTGTGACACTGGGTGTTGATCTCGTGCGTCACACTGGATCTAAATGATGGGCTGGTGGCCATCTTCAGTGCATATATACTTGTAGTCGTAATATTTGTTTGCGTTTGTGGTAATTATGGAGGAACACATTGTACTTTTGCACTGGGAAAATGAAAGACGAACACGTCTGCAGGTGAAAGACAGCTGACATATCTGATTGTCTAAAAGTACATTATGTTGCTCACGTTAACCACAAACACAGATAAATATTACGCTGAGAAATTAACTGTTATTTTAGGAGTGAAGCGAAAGACCAGCTAGTGTTAAATGCTCTTGTGTTAGACATTTAAAAGAGTATTTAAAAGAGTAAAGTTGAAGTTTTTTTGTTTACCATTGTGCTGAAGAGTAGACCACATCAATGTAAACCCTGCATTGATTCTGTTAGCGCTAATGACACTGACAAATAACACTGTCCACATTCATTACATTCACATGCTCAGGTAACTGTAGAGTTAGCTGTGGATTTGAACTAAAATAGATAAGATTAATTAGTTCCAGAGCCACAACTTAGCCGAAATATACTTTTTTAGATGGTATGAACATAATTCTTGACAGAATTAAATCCATTTCACACTTTATTTTCACATTTTTAGTAGGTAAATAAATTCAAAATAAATTTGATGCGAGCACCACCTCAAATGTGGACCACAAACCATAAACATATGTATTAAAATGGAATCCAGTAAAATGAAGCATAGCATGCTGTGTTGCATAGTTTATATGATAAAATTATTCTTTAAATTTCTGAAGCATTTGTGGTTTTTGCAACAAAAATGCTCTCCTACAGTGAACTGCCTCTGTGAGAAGTGTTGCGCGCTGCTTATGTATATAGTGCGTAATCAGCTTTAAAGAGATGTGATTTACCTCTGTGAGAATCTGTGACTTCTTTAGAAAGATGAAGTCATTTTGCACTTGACTGCCAGGGGTTTGATTGATGCGTTTCATGCACAGGTGACAAGTGATGCACTTAACCCTCTAGCACAGGTGTGAGTTATTAACACGGTTACCTAATCGAGGTTCCAAAGAAGAGGTGAGAAACGCAGAGAAGTCACAGGTCACCACCATGGCTCATCATCCCGTGAGTCCTCGAACCACGGCTCTTGATGAGGAGCGGTGTGCTGTGAGACTTACACTGAAGTAAGAACTCGAGCCAGTGTAGACCGCAATATCACAAAGGTGTGATATCTTCTGTCCAAAGGTGAATCAATCAAAAATTTAATTAATTCAATCATAAAAATGTACAATAAAATAATTTAACATCTTGAACACTAAAAATATTAATACATTGTTTACTTGGATGTCAGTAACAGACTTTAGAGAACTACAGACGTCAATGTTTATATTTGAATTATTTTAACTTCCTTAAAGATAATTTCATTATTGTGTGAATAACATGGAAATACATAACCCATAATGTATTCAGTAATCAGTATATGATCAATTCTAAATGTACGATACAATTTTTTATTTTTTGAAATGTGATCATCCAGCTTATTCGAGTCAAGTCAATCCCCCTTTTTGTTTATATCCTCGCGCCTTTAACAATACAGACCGTGTCAAAGCCCTTTTACAGTATGAAATTGAAAAATAGTGTGTCAATAATGTAAAATGACAAGTTTACACACTCACAGTTAGAGGCAATTCATCATTGACTTCAGTTTTGTAATTGTCCAGCTCGACTCCATCGGTGACACTACATTAGATTACATGTATTCATTTGCTACCTAGCGCTGGTGAATAAGCCATCAGTGAAATGAAGACGTTTTTTAAAGTGCATGTTATAGATCTCATTTAGATCTTCATATTAGTGTTTCATTTTTTTAAACAATTTGATTTTAAATGTTTGAACATATCCATAGCATTGATGACGAGTTTTGCAAAAACAAAAAAATTAAAGTGCCCCTATTATGCTTTTTCAAAAATTATTGTTCATGCAGTGTGTCATGTAGCTGTATGTGAACATAAA
>JAUCNO010001091.1:11930648-11944369 GCA_032353835.1 Enteromius viviparus | reverse complement strand
GGAACGAGCAAAAGAGTCGTTGGATGAGATGCGGAAGAAATAATCCTACTCACAATAGCGATATAAGTAGAAAAACCAGACGAATCCCTTACATCATTAATGGGACATGTTTTCTGAAATCACAGAACATTCAGTAACATTCTTGTTGGAGAACATACAGAAAAAACGTTTTTAAAACTTGTTAATGTTAGCAAAAAAAATTATTTTGGTTCTCCGGCTTACAATCACATTCTGTAGCTGCGACATCATATTTATCTAATCACTGGTGAAGTTATTAAACTAAACTTATTCAACATTGCACTGAATATTTCTTTGAGTAGCTGTAATTGAACTGCAACATTAATAGTCTACTGTTACTTTCCCAGGTAACAAAATCAGTTCCCATTCAGCTACAAAATACCTTCTTTTTAAGGTTTTAAATTACGGGAACATTCTATTGTTTCATTTTGCAAACACAATGGCAACGCTACTTTTGAATGTTCTCTGAATGTTCTAAAACAAGAGAAATTCACTGCAATATAGCATCCGATACAAAGTCAAACACTAGCTGGGTCTCAGGAGAATATAAATCAATGAGGAGAGTCTCTGTGGTTTGGTTCTGACAGGTGCTGTGGTCAGGAGGGTACATGGACGCGGCGGACGGGACGCTCCACGTATCGGATCAGGAGCTGGCGTCTATGAAGAAGATGGAGCTTCTGGAGGTGCTGTGCGAGGACGTGCTTCCCAGAAGCCTCTCTGAGATCCGGCGGCTCAGTGCTGAGCTGGAGAAGCGCCGGGGCTCGCTGAGGCAGGACGACTTCGAGCGCACCGTCCTCACGATGGCCTTCACCGCCCAGAGACTGCCACACACCAGCCCCGGCCACCAGAGGGAGCTGTGGGCCGACACGCTCCTCAGACTCTACAGAGCCGTTAAAGAAGACCTGCGGCCTGCAGAGGACTGACCACACACTCAGAGGACATCAGAACCCTGCAGAGCTGTTCAACCACCAACAAACCTTCCTCCAGCCATTCAATCAAAGTGATCTGGGCCTGTATTTACAAAACATTTCATCTTACCATTAATAGCTCTCCTAAATAGCAGTACAAGTTTTTATCTAAGAGTTTTCTCTTAAAATGCATTCACAAAGCTACTAAGGAATAGAGAGAAGTCTTAAGGTAAGAGTAAGGGCAGGGTTGAGCTCCTTGCTATGGATGAAGACGTGCTTATTAACTGGCTGATAGGGGAGGGCTTACTCAGAGATAGAAATATTGTAGATTACAATAGTATGCTGCCATGTTCAAGTCAAAAAAAAAAAAAATTTTTACATTCACATAAAGGTTTTAAAATGCAGTCTGTCACTAGATAAACAATATAACATATTATGAATATGTTCAGGTAATTGTCAGCCTCTATGCTTCTCGTATATATAAAAAAGTGAATATGCATATAAAAAACCTTTTAATTTATAGAGTAGAACAATCAAACAAACCAACAACCAACATGGCTGATAGTTAGACATGTAAGACTTGAAAATAAGGATAATTTGTTTTTGCGATAACCTCCAATCCCTAAAGGTGATATTAATTTAAAATAAATACATTTGAAAATTAGTGGTTATAAATATATTTTTACAAAATTTTACAAAATAAGAAGTAAATAAAAAAAATAAATAAATATAAATAAATATTTTATACTGATTTAAAATAAATAGATTGCAACTTTTTAATTCTGTGAATCTGTTTCAGGAATTTTCCACAAATAAATTGTTAAAAAAAACAAATAAATTAATAAATAAAAACAAAACGCCTTATTTTTCAAAAAGGTGAACAAAAAAAAAAGATTTAAGATACAGTCCAAACTTACAAATAATGTTGTTTTTTTAATAGTTGAAGTAGGTTCTTTAGAATAGATGATTAAAATGTTCTTTACTGTAGTAAGGCTGATGATACACTGGGCAGCTTTAGGAAATGTTGCCATAAACGTTAAACCAGATGAACACAGGGCCCAATACTGATCTAAATTATCAGATAGAAATTTGTTAGCCATTCTCAACTGAAAAGTGCCCAAGCAACATTGCTCAGAAAGTTGCCCAGTTTATCGTAAGCCTAAGAAGACATGTTTATTTTTATAAGAACTGATCTCTGAAAAGCTCTTAAGGGGACCAAATATTGTTTTCTATGGCATCACTGTAAAAACATCCTTCACTTTGAAGAGTAAAATCTGGTTCCCGAACCAAACCCAGCTGAGAAGCACTGCCTGCACTGGACTTCTCTCATTACAGCGTGGTCAGATCAATATGAGGTGCATCTTAAGAACTGAGTTTGCATAAGTTCACCTTCACAATGACAGATCACAGTCTTTGCATAAACGTGTTGTCGGTGCGGTTGATGACACATTATGCTGCAGAATGAGCTCTGGTGTCCTTGCAAGGCTTGTCATTTTTCCTCAGATAATGCATCTCCTAATAGAATCATTATCACGTCCTTGACCGTGTTTCCCTGTCATTTCACCTGGAAATATTCCCTGTGGCACATCAAAACCTGCTCTCCGCTCGCCTGAAATCTGTGTTCACACTGCAGAGAATGTGACTGATATTAAAGCTAAAACTTCACAGCGTCTTCACTGCATTAAACAAGCCCATCTACACCAGACAATAAAGGACTGGGGTTTTCATTTCACCTGTGTTTTATTGAACACCTCAGGCAATGTTTCAGCATCTGCCACCTGAGCAAAAGCGTTAAGACACACTTATGAGACAGAGATGATGATGATGATGAACAATGATCAAAACCCAGTGGATCCAGACTCATGAATTCTTCTAAATGTGTGTGTGTGTTTGTCACGTGTCAATAGCGCCATCTGCAGGCCACGAATAATAGTTTTATGGCATTATAAAAAAAACTTTATATGTAGATTCAGCTTTTTTTCTTCGCAAATATTTCTCAGGTTTATAACACTTTCTGATGTAAAAATTAGTTTTTACAATGAATGAGCAATGAATATGTACGATTGTATGTTTTTTTTTAAGAAAAAAATATTTGTTTCTGCGAAATAAATACAATAAAGGTGTATCTTTCCGGTGGTTCATGATTAAGTTATATTGATAGCTAGCAAGCTAGTTACCTAGATATTAACCTAAATAAAAAACACAATAAACGAATCTCAAAGTTGACATTGTTGTAATATTATAAATGAATGCAATATACGTACAGATAGTTCATTGATGATACCGTCTGAAGGGTTACAGAAACATGAAATATACATATAATATTAATTTTCATACAAGCACTAAACATTTTTGGTGTGACGTGTATTCATTTTAGGGTTAGGGTATATGTACATAGGTCTGGAATTTGATCGGTTTTATCTTCGCGTATTTTTGAAGTGAAAAATACTTGTTTTGATCAGGCACGTTTGGGGAAGCCAAATTCAGGGGTCCTAATATTGAAAACTATCAAGCGCCGTCATTTACAGACTAAACTTATGAATATTAACACAAGCACATGAGGTAAGACATACATTTCATTCAAAACACAGCAGTGTTCATATGACCGACAGAAAATCTCTTTGTTTCTATCATTCCCACCTGTTTGCGGCATAAACGTGTTGATATTTGACGTATGAGCGGCCTTAAACAGCTAACGGCTAATGCTAATTCAAAACACTCAGTTAAAACACCAAATCGCTTCATTAGCATGCTTGTTTTTCTCTGATATATGAACCGCATATTAAAAAGTTATATTCTATTGAGGTGACCGTGGCAGACAGAGTTTATCTGGTTTATTTAGCCGGGTTTTGTTAATGCAGATGTTGCGGATTGTTTTTATTTGGTCGATGTGTTTTTTCCTTATATTTTTTCATCGTTGTTGTTACTGAGAGTGTTTATTGGGTCATACAACGGCATGCAAAGTGTGTGATTGTGTTTTGCGAGTGTTTGTGCGTGGTTTGACTTGGTTTCGAACGGAACCGGAACCGGAATGCGTCTCTATTTGAGTCTAACGTTACCAGTTCAGTTCTGTTCCTGCAAAGTCTAGTGTTAATGAACCACTAACCTATTAAACACACCTTAACTGAGAACACCTGACCTGGACTTTCTGCATTAAATGAAATAACCACTGCATGGCCAAAATGTGGGGTATACAACCAGAGCAGACTGGGATGACATTTTTAATGACAATTAGTGAATTTAATCTGATAGAGGTTTTTTAAAGTGCACTGTGTAGATGTGAAATACAGTTAAAAATTTGGTTAAAAGTGGAAAGTCTTGTTAAAAAATAAGTATTCTGTATACAGTACATTGTTTAATGCTAAATTTGATTCAAATTTGACTAAGGAATATAAAAAAAACAGTATGCTCTTATAGATAAAAAAAAGTGCAGTCTATTGTGCATTTTTTTTTTTATGCAACGTTGTTTAAAAATCTAAAATATAAAAAAAAAACAGTATGCCATGTGCAAAATTTGATTTCAAGTGTTTTTTTTTTATGCATGGAGTAATATTTTTAAATGCAAATTTTTGATTTAATTACAAGTACAAAATCTTTTTAAAAGATGCTGTATATAGTATAATAAAAAATAAAAATACACTATATATACACATATGCAACATTTATAATAAAAAAGTGTACAGTGCAGTATGCAAAACACAACCCTTCATCATTTGTTAATTTGTTTTATTGTTGTGTTTTGCAGTAGCAGCATGCCTGCTGAGCGTAAGAAGTCCGTCAACATGGAGGAGAGAGAGACGGGCTCCTTCAGCAACAAGGACAGAGACGCAGACAGACAGGCCGCCGCATCCCGAGACAAGAGCAAAGATGACACCAAGATGAGCGGGAAGAAGGACGGAGGCAAGATGGCAGACGAAAAGAAGAGACGGGCTGAGGAGGACAAGAGGAAGAAGGAGGAGAAAGAGCGAAAGAAGAAAGAGGAGGAGAAGGAGAAGCAGAGGGCAGAGGAGGAGCAGAAGAAGAAAGAGGAGGAGGAGGAGAAGAGACAGCAGGAGGAGCAGGAGAGGAAGCTCCTGGAAGAGGAAGCCAAACGACAGAAAGAGGAAGAGGCTGCACAGCTCAAGTAAGAGGGATGAGCAATACATTTATAAACAATCATATTTACCAAATATCTTTCTACAGAAAGATTAAATTGTTGCAAGAAGAAACCAAGTTCTTTTGAAAAAAAATAAAGCAGGTGCAATGATATTACGCAGTGCTTGAAAATAGTCCCCAGCAATTTCAGGTGCTGCGCAATATCATAGCGTCCGCTGCAGCTATGGTACGCTAGCAAAGATCTTCAGATATTCCACTGGAATCAGAGTATAGTTTGTATATGGGAGGCGGATAATGAGCCTATTTAAAAATTACAATATTTTCATTTAGTTGTATAAATGAAAAACAAATATGATGCTCTGATGCGTTGTGATCACAGTTGGTTGTTTGTGTGTCATCAGGGAGAAGGAGGAGGCTGAGCAGCTCCAGCAGGAGGCCTGGGAGCGTCACCACGGCCGGAAGGAGCTTCGAGCCAAGAACCAGCATGTCCAGGAGACTCGTCCAGAGGAGGCCTTCTTCAGCCGGCTGGACTCCAGCCTGAAGAAGAACACGGCGTTCGTCAAGAAGCTCCGCACGCTCACGGAGCAGCAGCGCGCCTCGCTCTCGCAGGACTTCGACTCGCTCAACCTCAGCAAGTACATCGGCGAGGCCGTGAGCTCCATGGTGGAGGCCAAGCTGAAGATCTCAGACGTGGGCTGCGCCGTGCATATCTGCTCCCTCTTCCACCAGCGCTACGCCGACTTCGCTCCCCTCCTCCTCGCCGCCTGGAAGAAGCACTTCGAAGCCAGGAAGGAGGAGAAGGCGCCTAACGTGAGCAAGCTGCGTACCGACCTGCGCTTCATCGCCGAGCTCACCATCGTGGGGCTGTTCACGGACAAAGAAGGCCTGTCGCTCATCTACGAGCAGCTGAAGAACATCATCGGCGCTGACCGAGAGACGCACACTCACGTGTCTGTCATCATCAGCTTCTGCAAGCACTGCGGAGACGATATCGCAGGGCTGGTGCCAAGGAAGGTCAAGAACGCCATGGAGAAGTTCGGCTTGTCCTTCCCTCCCAGTCAGATCATCAATGCGGAAAAACAGCAGCCGTTCCAGAACCTGCTGAGAGAGTACTTCACCTCCCTCACCAAACACCTGAAGAAAGACCACCGAGAGCTGCAGAACACCGAGAGGCAGAACAGGTCAGCGGCTGGAAAGAGTGTTTGCTATCTTTGCATTGGCGCTGCAGAATTCTGATATAGTAAACTACCGTCTAGGGGCCGTAATTTCTGGAAGTTTCTGGTCTCCAAGCATCCTTTGTGTCAGATTCATACATTTGATTAATCAAATCAGTAAGGATAGAATCAGACTGTAAAATATATTTTAAAAAGCAACAAATATTTACAAAATAAACAGTATTTCAGCTATATATGAGTATATGCGAAAGTAGCTGCAAATGAAATTAAGAGTAGAAATCTAGACGTGCTAAAAAAAATAAATAATATTGATTGAACAGGTAAGAAAATTATTAAAACTTTAACTAAAATGAAAATAGAAAAATAAAATTGCTTCAAAATTTTAATTATGAATTTAAAAAATGACCAAAACTTTTTAAATTAAATTAAAATGAAAACAAGAAAATAAAATCTAAATGAATACAAGTGTAATATTATTATATTGTTATATTCCAGAAGATCATTTCATGTTATCCCTATATATTAAATCTATTTATTTATAATATAAATTATATGAATAGAAATATATAAATGTAAATATTTTCTAATTACATAGAATAAGTGTGTGTATTTATATAATTATACATAGTAAGCACACATTATGCAAACAATAACTTATTTTGTATGTAATCGTGATTAATCATTTGACAGCACAGAATAATATTTTATTAATATTTTGAATTAGATTTATTTTAGAAGTTCTGTTTAACCAGCATAAATGTGTTTACTTCTATGAAATCACGTTTACATAAAGAATGAGTTATTGTTTGCATAATATAAATATACTATATATGTTTATATATTTATATAAATGTAAATGTTATTAGAAAATATTTACATTTGTATATTCATATGCAAATAATTTATATTATAAATAAACATATTTAATATATAAGCATAACATAAAATTCACTTCTGGAATATAACGTGGATTTATTTATATATATATATAATACATATACACACAGTAAACACACACATATTATGTAAACAACAACAAAAACACTTTTTTTTATCGTTTGCAATTTAAATGAATCCCTTTCTATTTGATTTCCTTAAATCTTAATGAGTAAGTCATTGAGTCATTAATGATTGGTTGAGTCCCGCTGATCCGCTCAGAAATCTCTTCTGTTTTTATAAAAGGGTTATTGAATGATTCACTCAACCGATTCATTCAGAATTTAGATTCAGCTGTGAGCTAGTTTTAACTGATTGTGTGGCTGTGTCTGTGCAGGCGTATCCTTCACTCTAAAGGAGAGCTCAGCGAGGACAGGCATAAGCAGTACGAGGAGTTCGCCACCTCCTATCAGAAGCTGCTGGCAAACACACAAACACTGGCCGATCTTCTGGATGAGAACATGCCCGAGCTTCCTCAGGACAAAACCGTGCAGGAAGGTGCGTCGGTCGACATCACTTCCTCTGTGTGAGGGTTTGTCTTGTGCTGATTTGTGGATTTGTGTGGCAGAACACGGCCCGGGCATCGATATCTTCACGCCGGGGAAACCGGGAGAGTATGATCTGGAAGGTGGGATCTGGGAGGACGAGGACGCTCGAAACTTCTACGAGAACCTGGTGGATCTGAAGGCGTTTGTACCTGCCATCCTCTTCAAGGACAACGAGAAGAGCAGCCAGACCAGCAAAGGTACTGAATTATTCACTAATACACTGCCATAGCACTTATTAATATTCACAACTAGCCTTTATTTTTATGTTCACATTTATTTATATTCGCATTTTTAAACAGAATTGAAATGAAACACACACAGTACACACACACATGTTATGTACACAGACTTTTATTCTGGATGCCATTAATCGTTTGACAACATTATTTTAATAATTGTTAGTCATTTTATTATTTTATTAATATAAAAAAACTCTTTATTGCTTTCCCCCATATTTAGCATTTATGTTATTTTAATATCATTATAATTTTTATTAATATTATAAATAAGTTTTTATTCATTTGTTTTCTAAATTTTGTCATTTTTGCTCATTTTTGTATGATTAGTTTTTAATTAGTGTTTTTTTTTTCTTTCATTCTAGTAAAATGTGCATTTTTTTGTTTTTTTGGGGTGTGTTTTCATCAGTAGTTTGTTTATGTAAGTATGTGGCTCTTTAAGTGGTGTGTGTTGTTTGTGTGCAGAAGGACGAGAGGGAAACAGCACTGAGGAGCTGGAGATGGAGTTAGAAGCGCTGGACATCACTGATGACCCGATAGATGTGGACACAGCTGATGAGAATGAAAGTGAAGAACTGGCCAAAAAGATACTGGATGAGCAAGGTAAAGATGCTTTCTTAATAAAACATGCTGATCAATACACCACCTCAACCTCCAGAGGGAGGATCTTTCCAGCAGCACAGTTCTATCTGTATTTTGCTTTTTTCTCTCTTTTAATTCTGTATATTATGTGTGTGTGTGTGTGTGTGTGTGTGTGTGTACAGAGCAGGAGGATGAGGAGGCCAGCACCGGCTCTCATCTCAAACTCATTGTGGACGCTTTCATCCAGCAGCTCCCAAACTGCATCAACAGAGATCTGATTGACAAGGTAATGAGTTAAAGCACACACACACACACACACACACACACAGTTTGAATAATTTTAGTACTTCAGCATAGAACTTTTTTAATTTTCAAATGCTCAATTGTGTTCCTGTTTGTTTTTAGGCTGCTATGGACTTCTGTATGAACATGAACACCAAGTCTAATCGCAGGAAGCTGGTTCGAGCTCTTTTCACGGTGCCCAGACAAAGGTGTGTGTGTGCATCTGTAGATGTGAACACTAGATGGAGCCAGCACTCCAGTCATTTGATCTCATCAGGTGTTGATTCAGATCAAATCTAATTTTATTTGTAACATTCACAAACATACACGGTACAACATGATCTGAAGTGTACCACAAATTGACACAGTAAGAAAACACTTAGGGGAACAAGGATTGTGAGAGTGGCTGTGCGTTAATCATCTCACCTCTGTGTGTGTGTGTGTGTGTGTGTGTGTGTGTCAGGCTGGATCTGTTGCCGTTCTACGCTCGTCTGGTGGCCACTCTGCACCCGTGTATGTCTGACGTGGCTGAAGACCTTTGCTCGATGCTTAAAGGAGATTTCAGATTTCATGTGAGTGTGTTTTGATAGCTAAAGGCTTCCAAATTAGGTATTTTAGAATCGGGATGCCCTAAAATGTTGTCTTGGTCTAAAAGTCACCAGAAACATGTTTCACACAAATATCACAAGTGAGAGTGTGTGTGTGTGTTACAGATCAGAAAGAAGGACCAAATCAACATTGAGACCAAGAATAAGACGGTGAGGTTCATCGGGGAGTTGGCCAAGTTCAAGATGTTTTCCAAAACCGACACACTGCACTGCCTCAAGGTGAGCTGATGACACCTACAGTGTGTACTAACTAGGGATGTCAGCACCAGTACTATTATCATATTCTCAGTACGCTCATTTATTTCAGCATCTCTAACCCTCCCTCCCTCTCTCCCTCTCTCTCTGTGTGTGTGTGTGTGCAGATGCTGCTGTCTGATTTCTCTCACCATCACATCGAGATGGCCTGCACGCTGCTGGAGACGTGTGGACGCTTTCTCTTCCGCTCACCGGACTCTCACCTGCGCACGAGCGTCTTACTGGTCCGTCTTCTCACACACACACACACACACACACACGCTGTATCTGCCCTCTTCAGGCCGTTGATCATGTGTGTGTTCACAGGAGCAAATGATGCGTAAGAAGCAGGCTCAGCATCTGGATGTGCGTTATGTGACGATGGTGGAGAACGCGTATTACTACTGCAACCCTCCACCAATGGAAAAGACGGTGCGCAGGAAGAGGCCTCCGCTGCAGGAGTACATGCGCAAACTCCTCTACAAAGACCTGTCCAAGGTCACCACTGAGAAGGTATGAGGTGAACGCAGGGACCCACATCAGGCGAAATATCTTTGGCCAAAACAAGGCACATTTGGTGTCAGTTTTGTCGCTTGAAGAAACTTAAAACTGTGAATGAAAATAAAACATGTTAAAAGTTATTCAAATTGTGAGTTATATTTACAGAAAGCAACCATTAATAATAACTGAGGCTGTCAAACACTTCAGTTCAGCACAGGTAAAAAACAAACAAGCATAAAAAACATATAATTATAATATATCATATAAATATAAATAATATAAAATATATAAATTAAACGATAATATAATGTATACAATTATATTAATAATATATAAAATTATAAACAGTTAACATTTTAGTTATACTAGTTATTTTACATATATATTTAAAATTATATTACAATAGATTGCTGCAATAACTAATATTATTAAAATGTTTTAAATACTTTAAAAACTTAAATCTATTATATAAAATATATTAAAATATACACTTTGTTATGCTTTATTATAAATGTATATATTGTTACATATATAATAAGTAAAATATATATTATGCAGTAAATAGTGTGTGTACAGTAAAGTATTATTACAATTAAAAATTACGTTATATATATGTATTTATTTTTTCATGTAAAATGTTTACATGTATACACGATTCAATATTTATATTCTTATATTGTATATTACATCTAAATATATTATTTAATGTATAAAAGTTCAATTTTTCTTAAATATATAAATGCATTTGTTACACACATATATTATGTGAACAAAAATGGATGCAATGAATGGTTTGAGCAGCGCTGTGTCCTGCATGTGTCCTGGACTCGTGTGTGAGATGAGTTGTGTTGTCTGTAGGTGTTGAGGCAGATGAGGAAGCTGCCGTGGCACGACCCTGATGTGAAGAGTTACCTGATCTGCTGCATGATCAACATCTGGAACGTCAAATACAACAGCATCCACTGCGTGGCCAACCTGCTGGCCGGTCTGGTGGCATATCAGGAGGACGTGGGCATTCATGTGGTGGACGGCGTGCTGGAGGACATCCGCCTCGGCATGGAGGTGTGTGTGTGTGTGTGTGTGCGTCCTTCAGAAATCATTCTAATACACTGATTTGCTGCTCAATGATTTCAAATATGATGCATTGATTATTCAGGATTATCTGGATCTGTTTATTACTAATATAGTAACTCGTTCTATAGTAACTTCTAATTATACTAACTAGTTATGTGAGATTTAAAATAGGGGCATTTAATGAATTGTGTTTGTCTGTGCACTTATAATAATAGGAATCATATTATTCGGAATCTAATGCTTGAGTTGGAGATTTGCAGCTGTTATAGATGCTGACGTGTGTTTGGTTCTCAGGTGAACCAGCCCAAGTTTAACCAGCGGCGGATCAGCAGCGCTAAGTTCCTGGGCGAGCTGTATAACTACCGTATGGTGGAGTCGGCGGTCATCTTCCGCACGCTCTTCTCCTTCACCTCGTTCGGCGTGAACACAGACGGCTCTCCCAGCCCGCTGGACCCTCCCGAGCACCTGTTCCGCATCCGTCTGGTCTGCACCCTGCTGGACACCTGCGGCCAGTACTTCGACCGCGGCTCCAGCAAGAAGAAGCTCGACTGCTTCCTCATTTACTTCCAGGTGAGCGTGTGATGGTGCTGAAACCTGGGCTGTCCGTAGGATAAAGTCATGACTGTTTACATCAATCTGAACACAGATGATAGTTCATAATGTGATAATTAAATTCCACCATGTTGTAAAAAAGAAAATCTATAATAAAAATACTTTAGAAAATAGATCAAAAATTATTATTGAGTATTATATAATATATTAGTAGGTTGTATGCATTTTTCATATTTTAAGAAATAAACCACTGGCAGCAAATACTTTTCTTCAATCTAAATAAAATTTTTAATAACTGTATAGATGTAATCCTTAATTTCTATTCACATTCCTATGAAAAAGCAATGTGTTTATCATAACTTGCCTCCCAAAAATAATTATACAAATTAAAATAATAAAGATTGCATTTGCATAATGTGAATGCAGACTATTTTTAGGTACATGTAGTAATTTATTTAGCATTATGGCATTATAATTAAGCACTTACTCTTATTTTTAAGAGTATTTTTTACTCTTAATTACACACATGCATCATTGTTAATCATATATGGTTCAAAGTTTTTGCTGCTTTATATTTTTGTGAAAACCATGCTGCATTTAATTTTTTAGGATTCTTTGATAAGTGTACAGCATTTATTTGAAACAATTATTTTCAGCATTGATAATAATCTGAATAATCTCTTTCTCAAGCAGCAAATCAGTATATTAGAATGAAATTAATTACATTTCAACGCACATTCTCATATAAAATAGTTAAAGTATTAATAATATTTCTTACAGTTTTCACTGTAATTAATTTTGATCAAATAAATGCAGGCTTGAAGACACGCATCCAGGCTACAGATACGCTGTGTGTGTTTGTGTGTGTTTCAGAGGTACATCTGGTGGAAGAAGAGTCTGGATGTGTGGACTAAAGAGCAGCCGTTCCCCATCGACATCGAGTACATGATCACAGACACACTGGAGCTGCTGCGGCCCAAAATGAAGCTGTGCTCGTCTCTGGATGAGGCCTGTGGTCAGGTCACTCAGCTGGAGAGAGAGTTCCTCGTCAAGCTCGGTAAACATTTCTCTGTGTCTGTCTGTCTGAGGTCAGTGCAGAAATAGTTAAGCTAATGTTATGAAACAGTACAAATGATAATATTATAAAGCGGTTCAGATGACATATTCACCGTGGAGCAGACTGATTAAATAACTGAAAGCTAGTGTGTTTTATACAGCGTTTTGCTGACGGACCAAATGTGGCCATATTTGAGGAAACACCCACATACCGTCACACCACCCAGCCCTAGTGTGTGTGTGTGTGTGTGTGTGCAGCCGTTCTTCTGGTTTTTCCACTGTTTCTGCTCCCCCTGTCGAGCAGCATTCCTCACACAGACACACACAGGTTTGTTTCATGCGTTCGGTCTCTGACGCTTCATGCCTGACATGTGCTGAGAGAAACACACACATTCCTGCAGCGAGTGTAAGAGTATCAGTATTAAAGCAGCTCAGACCCAGAATGGCTCTTCAGGAATGCTGTCGTGTGTGTGTGTGTCATCCGGCTGGTTTTAAACCACAGTCACTCTGTAGTGCCGGTTTATTTCTGTCCCTTGCGGTCTGGTCGGGTCAGTAGCAGCATTCCTGTGTGTGTGTGTGTCCAGGCCTGGAGAAAGACGGCCGCTCCTCCAGCGCTATGGGTGAAAACGAGACTCTGGACGAGGAGGATGACGATGATGAAGACGAGGGAGGAGCCGAGACTGAGGAGCAATCTGGAAACGAGAGCGAGATGAATGAACCAGAGGAGGAGGTGAATGTTTTTCAGGCGTGTGATTGACAGCTGTAAACCCCGCCTCCTCGTTCATACAGTATAGCTTACTCTGTTTCATAGTTTGATGATTATGCACTGAGATGAAGAAAAACACGTGAAATTATATAGGGAAAACATAAATAAATAAATATATATATATATATATATATATATATATATATATAT
>JAUCNO010001091.1:11902012-11930548 GCA_032353835.1 Enteromius viviparus | reverse complement strand
TTTTTGTTTTTTTTTTGCAAAACATGATCAAAGGACATGAAAGTGCCCGTAGTCTAAGAATCGCCCATATATATTATCAGATCAGATCAGTGTTTAGCGGTAAAAATCACCACACAGCAGCTCTTTGCCAATGCACCAAATAAAAATCAATCAAAATCATAAAGTAAAGATGAAACGACTAACTAGTGTGTTAATTCTATTGGTTTGTTTTACCCCGCGGCATAAACAGATGATGTTTTTGTGGGTTTCCCAGTGATGTCTTATCAGTCCTATTTACGTCAGTCTCATAAAACACCTTACAGAGTCAAGGCCCAGTTTATAGTTCACTGTGAAAACAAGTGCTAATAACAAGAACATGAAATTAAATCATAATGAGCAATGTATTTGATTAAAGTAATTGCGTAATGTATTTGTCATACCACTAACTACGTAGATTTAGAAAGGTTTAATGCAAGTAATGCAGCAAGAGATTTAAAATACACACACACACACAAAATATATATAATACAATTTATATATTATATACATGTGTAGTTAATTTGGGAAAACTCAATTAATTGCATTGATCTCAATCAAACAGCAGTTGGGTTATTTTGACTGGTTTAAAACAAATTATCATCTATATTTGCAAAATGTCTTATATTATATAAGCTACTAAATATATAAACATTAAATAAACTAAAATGAAAAATGTTTAGTTTTAACTAAAATTAGAAACAGCCTAAAAATTAAATAAAACCTAGTCATTTTTACAATATGACCTGCTGATATTTTTTAAGATGAATATTTTGATTAACATATTACCAGCACGGCCTATATATATGTGTTGAATCCCGTTGAGCTGATGGAGTGTGTTTGACAGGGTTTGGCGGTTTCTTGCCTGCTATGAAGCAGATTGGAAACGTGGCCGCTCTGCCAGGAATCATACACGTGAGTTAAACCATCAGGGTTACGCTCCCAGGAAACGCATCATGTTACTTCATCCTGTTTTCTGGTTTGATTGTGTCCCGCAGCGGTCCATTGGTTTACCAGATGTCCACTCCGGCTATGGCTTCGCTATCGGAAACATGGCTGCGTTTGACATGGATGACCCCGAGGCCGTGGTGTCTCCCGGTACGTGACCGAGCCGCGCTCAGATTAACGCTAACCATGTTCAGCTCACACTGCGTCTCGTCTGCAGGCGGCGTGGGCTTCGATATTAACTGTGGCGTCCGTCTGCTGAGGACAAACCTGGATGAAGGAGACGTCCAGCCGGTCAAAGAGCAGCTGGCTCAGTCCTTGTTTGACCACATTCCCGTCGGAGTCGGATCCAAGGGCGTCATTCCCATGGGAGCCAAGTAAACCCCTCCATTCTCTTAACCTACTGACTTTATAACTCACTCGTGATATATGCAGGTTATAAAGTCATATCCGTGTTTTTTGACTGTACTTTATAACGTGAAAGTGTGTGTGTGTGTGTGTATATATATATTATATATAAAATCACTCAAATATTCACAAACATTTTCATGCATTACTTTTTTTTGTTTAATAAATATAGGCATCTCTGTATTTTTATTTCTTGTAACCCGTTTTCATCACTAAATAAAAAAAAAAAAGTAATTGTTTAAATTACTAAAAATACAAATATATATATATATATATATATATATATATATAATAACAATTATAAATAAAAATATAAAAAATCATTAATAATTATGTTTTGTTTATTAGTTATTATTATTAAAACAAACTAACAAACTACTAAAAATACAAAAAAGAGCTTATATTACTAAAAGATTTTAATGCATAATAATGTTTTGTGAATATTTGAGTAAGGATGCAACAAATAATTAAAACAAATTCTAAACAGTAATAAAAAATAATAAAAATAGACACTTGCTGATCTTTTAGTAATTGCGAAATTAAAAATTAAACTTAAACACTCAGCCGGAATGTACTATTATTAATAGTATGTAATAAACAGTTATATTTAGATATTTTTCTTCTTGCTGCAGAGATCTGGAGGAAGCTCTGGAGATGGGAGTGGACTGGTCTCTGAGGGAAGGGTACGCCTGGGCTGAGGATAAGGAGCACTGCGAGGAATACGGACGAATGCTGCAGGCCGACCCCAACAAAGTCTCATCCAAAGCCAAGAAGAGAGGCCTGCCTCAGGTACACGCATTAACAAGACAAACTCATGCAAAGCAGCAAACCCTCTCTGACTCACGCTCCTCCTGCGCTTGTGTAGCTGGGGACGCTGGGAGCTGGAAATCACTACGCTGAGATTCAGGTGGTGGACGAGATCTACAACGATTACGCTGCTAAGAAGATGGGCATCGACCATAAGGGTCAGATCTGTGTGATGATCCACAGCGGCAGCAGAGGCCTCGGACACCAGGTGGCCACAGGTGACACACCTTACAGCTTTCAGTGTGGCTAACTTTTTCATTTGTCATTCTCCTAAAATGTCTATATAGTTCTTCTTTTTTGTTTGCGTGTTTATTTCAATGTTTTTTTTCTCCAAGTAACAGTTTTAATTTGTTTTAAGGTGTAATTTTTTTAATATATATGTATTTTTAGTAGTTTATTAGTTTGTTCAAACAAATAAACAAAACAAAATTAATAAATTTAAAATGTTTCAATTTTTTTCTATTTCTAGTAAACAAAACAATTATTAAATACACATATATATATATAAATTAAAAAAATATGTATTTGTTTTATTATTATTTTGTATTTAGTAGTTTGTTTAAACTAATGTATTAAAAAACAAAACATATGTATTAAAAAAATACAATTTCAAAATAATTAATTTTATATACTATTTAAATATATAAATATAAAAATTTTATTTTTCCTTAAATACATTTTATGAATATATGTGAACTATATCTTTTTATAGATTTCAGTTGATTTAAGTCAATTTTTTTTAAATAATTTGTTGATTAATAAAGTTTGCTTTTTGTAATTTTTAGTTCCTTTTTAATTTATTTTAAAGTTAAATTTTTTCCAAAAATTCCATTTTATTTCAGTAACTTTTTTTCCCCCCAAGTTTTTCATCTGGATGTTTATTTTCTTAGTAAAATATGTATATAGTTTCTAAAATGATCAGTCTTTATTATTTTAATTGCATTATTTCAAGCGACAATATTTATATGCTTCACTGATAACCAGCCCAGCTTGACGTCTCTCTCTGGTGTTCAGATGCTTTGGTAGCGATGGAGAAGGCGATGAAGCGGGACAAGATCACGGTAAATGACCGTCAGCTGGCCTGTGCTCGTATCACGTCTTCTGAGGGTCAGGACTATCTGAAGGGCATGGCTGCCGCCGGCAACTACGCCTGGGTTAACCGCTCCTCCATGACCTTCCTCACCCGCCAGGTCACTTCTCACACGCTCAGAGAATAAACTCACTTACCATTCCTGCTGTGTGCACGGATGGGTTACACTACACACACATACAGTCAAGCAGCCCTGGGTGTTTGAAGCATGTGCATACTCCTTTAAACCTACTGAACCTGTTTGTACTGACCTTCTCCGCAGGCCTTCTCCAAAGTCTTCAACACCACCCCAGACGATCTGGACATGCACGTCATCTACGACGTCTCACATAACATCGCCAAAGTGGAGGAGCACATGGTGGATGGCAAACAGAAGACGCTTCTCGTGCACAGGAAGGGTTCGACTCGAGCGTTCCCGCCTCACCATCCGCTCATACCTGTTGACTATCAGGTGACTTTATATCTACAAATCATACCTAACTCGGTTTACTTTCACTCTTGCTCCAGTCGCCTGTTACCTGTAGCAGGTAAGTTCACGGTTAGTCTTTGGTTTGGAGTTTAGCTCTAACCCTAATCAAACACACCTGAGATGCTAATCAGTGTCTTCAGGATCATTAGAAAATCATCTCTGCAGTGCTTTGGACTTCCTGGGTAGGAATCTGCTTTTAGAGACAAAATTGCAGCTCCTTGTTTATATTATGAATTATAATTGCTTGTAATTCATATAACTATTATATGAAGTAGCAGTTGATTCCAAGCTTTGCATTTTGTGACTCGAGCACAAAACCAGTCACAAGTCGCTGGGGTATATTTATAGCAATAGCCAAAAATACATTGTATGTGCCAAAATAAACAATTTTTCTTTTATGCCAAAAATCCAGCTGACGGGCCAGCCGGTTCTGATCGGAGGAACCATGGGCACCTGCAGCTACGTGCTGACAGGCACCGAGCAGGGCATGACGGAGACGTTCGGCACCACGTGTCACGGAGCGGTGAGTCATGTGATGAGATCTGCTGCTGTGATCGTGTCTGTGCTCACCGTCTGACGTGTGTTTGTGAACCCCGCAGGGCCGAGCTCTGTCCAGAGCCAAATCCAGACGCAATCTGGACTTCCAGGACGTTCTGGATAAACTGGCAGACCTGGGCATCGCCATCAGAGTGGCGTCACCAAAGCTGGTGATGGAGGAGGTGAGCGTTCTTCATTCGGTCTCAAACAAACAAAAACATTTATGTATGCCAAAAAAACTAAAATTATAATGCATATTAAATACATACAAATAGTTCTGAATAATCATCCTACAATAAAATGCATAGAATGATAATGCTATTTAAACTGAAAAATCAATTTATTCTAATATATTTAAAACATTTCTATATTTGATCTTATTAAATAAAAAAAAATGCATTGAATCAATATTTATTTATATCTTTACAATTGTTTTTTTTTTTAAAAGCATGACATTCCATTCCAAAAGCTTAAATTCCAGTTAAGCACCAAAAATCCAGAAACAATTTCTGTATTTTAATAGTTTTTGAATAATCATCCTGCAATAAAGTGCATTTAAACTGCACATCATTTTTAGTATTATATATTTATACATTTTAGCTGGTTAAATAATCATTCTTTAATATGTAATAAATTGCATTGAGTTATTTTATTTTGCTATTATATTTAAGCTGCTAATAAATGTATTCCATCCTGTTAGATCATCCTTCAATAACCTAATATTTAATAATTTAATGCATTGAATCAATATTTTATCTTTACAATCCTTTTCATAATCATGAAGGAATTTTGTTACATTGTATCAAATGCAGAAACAATTGTTTTATATTTTAAGAATACAGTTTTTGAATAATCATCCTACAATAAAGTGCATTGAATTATTTTATGCAAATTCATATTTTTTTTAATCTATATTTTACCTTGTTCAATAATTAAAATAAATTTTATAATAAAATGCATTGTATCAATATTGAAGAACAACCATAAAAAGTGTTTTATCAATATGCATGTTTTTAACACATCAGGCTCCCGAATCCTACAAGAACGTCACAGACGTGGTGAACACGTGCCACGACGCCGGCATCAGTAAAAAGGCCATCAAGCTCAGACCGATCGCTGTGATCAAAGGATGAAGCTGCACGTTTCTCTAATATTTAGCACTTAATAAATTGTTTGGTTGTGGGTTTGAGGTGAATGTTTACAGCACGAGCTACTTGCGTTTAATAAAAGCGTTGTATCAGCACCTCTGCTTGTTCTCCTGAGTCTGTATTGAATAAACCTCCAGAGGGAAACCAGACGGAGATTAGTAAATACTTTATTGGTCATGACAAAAGGGAGTGAGAGGGCCTGTCCCAGCATATCAAAAATAAATCCGAGTCTACCTTTTGTGTCTCGTTTTTTTTTTTTGGCATAAACGCAGACAAGCAGGACCGGAGCTTAACAGGTCTGTGTCGGGCAAAGCACAGGCCATCTGAAGCAAAGTCTCATGGGTAATGACCGAGAAAGGTCATTCTGATGGTACATGTCAGTTTATGGCAAAGTGCTTTATCCAGTTTGTTTTCCTATTATGATTAAAGCCAATGTGAAGATCCAAGCATTTGATGGGTGTTTGAAGTGGGATCCAGGGTTGAGAGGGTTAATACATGTGCAGCGTCTCTAAAAATCCAACAGATTGTCAACAATGTCCTTTTGTCAGCCATTCACAAGACTGAAGTAAAAGCAGAGAGATCCGAATCGATGAGTTTCAGCTTTACACAAAGTACATCTCCAAACACAAAAATTGCTAGCAGCACAATTTAACCGAAACATTCCCAAACCACCTCGTTGTATTTTCACAGTTCATAACATTGCATATTTCAAATGGGCTTCGAAGGCATTAAACGACTGAATGTGAGACTGTGAAGGAGCGGATAAACGTTTAGTGTTCGGTACAGTACAGTTTTGATGGGAATACCATGATATGTGGAAAATCAGAGGGGATTGCTGGTGATTCAGCAGTTTATGAACCATAAGTAAAAACAAAAAAAAAACATTTTTGATCCAAAAAGCAAATAATCTGCCGGGTTGAGCCCACATCAAGAGCACTTCCGTTTGTTAACCTCATCACATCAAACTAAAACCTAGTATGCTTCATTATGCAAGTAGAAAAAAAAAGGCAATTAAATATTCTTAAACCGGCCCTTCTTAAACTGAAATTTAAGAAAAATCCAGATTTCTAGCACACACACAAAAATAAACATTTCATTAAATTCATTCTAGAATTTTCTGTAACATGTAAGTTATATTTCCAAACAATTGTACTTCAAATGGAAATGCGCTTTCCCTCGAAATTCTGTCCTGGACTGAAGCCCCACCCACTCTGCAAACCCCACCTACAGTATGGCGTCTTATCCAATCGCAGACGGCGCCTCCGGTCCGGGTGTGGAGAGCACAACTCTGATTGGGCCAAGGTCAGTTTGTGGGTGTGGTCACGTCACATGTCAGCCAATCCCCACGCAACTCCTGTCAGGGGGCGGTGTCCCACAGACAGGGTGGGTGTGGTTACGCTTCTTTAAGTGCAAAGTAGCTCCTATGCTAAGCTCTGTCGTTATGGTGGTCTGTAAGTGACTCCTGAGCTCCAGAAAAACTCAGCTTGACAGTTCCAGTTTTAAAGTTTGGCCTGATGGAAGAAAACCTGCACACGCACAACAGAAGTGTGTTAAAACACCCACGTAATTAACACTCAGTGGTATTTATAGCAACAGGAAATACCTTCATGTAGTTTTTCAGAACCTTAACATCCGGCTGCTGAAGCACTTGACAGAGCTCCTGAGGAGAAAACCGTTCCACATCAATCAGATACGGACTCAACCATTATACTGCATCTAGATCAGTCTGTACTTCCTTTTAGAAGATTCATCCTGCTCCAATAGATACTGGGCCACAGACTGAGCAAGATACAAACTAAATCATTTTTAATGTTTAAATCTGTGATGATATTGTTGTGACGCCAAATTTTTGAAGGACTGCAAAACATCCTAGAGTCTTATGAAATGGTTCATTTTGACAAATTGTATATTTCGGTTTAAATTTTTCCAATTTAATGGATAAATTAAACTTTTACATTTTTTTTAGCACTTTAATCTTTTTAATTTTAATCAAAATTAATTTTTCCTTTCCTTTAATAAATTCCTTTATCACTTTGACAAGTACATACTACTCTACAATTTCCTGAAGTAAAGCTGAATGCCTATTTTGAGATGTTTTAGTGCAGAGTGTTGAATGTGTGTGTACTGAAGACAACCACTTGGATCCTGTGAGTGCTGCTGATGGAGCAGGTGTGTGTCTGTTACCTGTGTGATTTCAGGCGAGACCTGCAGAGAGGGCAGATACTCCTGTAGGAACTGAACACACTCCGGCCCCTGCAGGAACAGCATTAAAACAGCCTGCCGTTAGATTCATTATCTCAAGTGGTTTGGGGTCTGAATCAGACAATCAGTCGAGATAGTTTCAGACTCACTCTCTTGAGATGAATCATGTGCAGAGTCAGCGTACACTCGGACAGCGTCTGAAACACACAGCAAAATCATTACAAATCACCATCAGACATTAAAAGAAAATGGTTTATGAAAGCCTTGACTGACGTACCAGAACGGTCTGGGCATCCGAAAGGTCAAAGGTTGGTTTCAGAGGGGCCATGAAGCATGCTGGGACAATATGCTTATATATGAAATCAGGAAATCCCACCAAACCGTCTTTTCCACCTGAGAGAGAGAGATGATGTTAAAGAGGTTTTTTAAGCATTATAGCTTTTAGTCCATTTTAATTTCAGTTTTTAATCATTTTATGTCCTTTTAGCAGTTCTCTTTAATTATTTAGGTTTAAATTATTTTAATGAAAGTTTTAGTTCAACTATTATTTTACTTTATATTTGACCAAAATAATTTGCATAGTTTTATTATAACAACCCATGTTAACAGTCTTGATGTAGCCTGAACCTGATGTTGCAAAGCTTTTCACCTAACATTGTATTTAATTCCATTGTATTGTCAAGCTTTAGTTAGGTCTAGATGCTGCTGTGCTGTACCCCAGAGTTCGACGAGTCTGGACAGGATAATGAAGCAGGTTTTCTGGGCGATGGGGTCTGGGAAGTCCACGGCTCCCTGGATGATGGTGAACAACACACGCTCTATATTCTCAGCTCCTGCCAAACAGCACCACAGAGTCAGTTCATGTTTCCAGGCACAGGTTTGCCGTCTTTCTAAACTGAACTCACCCTGACTGGCCATGACCTCATTCATACCGCTGCTGGCGATGGTCTGAATGAAACTGAAGTAGCTTCTTCTCAGCATCTGCTTCTCTAACGCAGCCGTCTGGTCATTCTCCTCCACCGGACGAGACAACACCTCGAATATGGCCATTACTAGAGGCATGAAGACCTCCTGAAGGAAAGGAGACACCTGGTTCTGGGAGAGACAGGGTATACAGGCATATTATTATACGCCTTTTTATTTATAAAATGCCAAGTTAAGCTTGTTTGTGGGGCTGCACAATTTGGCCAAAATTGTGTGATTATACATAAATATGGACTAATTAATATTAATAAAAGGACAAAAAAAATTACATGACATTTAAAAACTATAAATATTATAAATGTATTACTACTAAATAACACTGTAAAGCGTTTGATTCTGATGAACGCACCTTAAACTTGGCGGTGATCTGACTAATGAGCGGGATGAACTCCTGCAGGTCTTTGGGCTCGCAGTCCTTCAGCATGTGCTGCGAGGCAGCTGGAATGAAGGGCAGCACCTCTTCCTCCAGACAGATGATCATACGGTGGAGGAAGGAGCGTACCGCACTGCGCAGCGGCCCTCTCTGGACCAGACAGCTGAGCGCTGGAAGAAAGGCTTGCAGACAGTCCAGATACACCTCGGAGCAGCCGCACTGCTTCACCGTCTGCTTGTTACTGAACGCCTTGCTGGTGCGACTGAGGAAGAGCAACACACTATGATTACAACTGCCTCATTTGGTCAAGCTTTAAGTTGTGCCCACTCTGGTTTCATGTTAATTGTTTTTTTTTTGTTACTGTTTTCAAGTGTCTATATAATAGTATTTTTTTTACCAGTTGTATGTTGTTATTTTAATAAATCAAATAACAAATAAAGAAATCTACTTTTTATTTATTAATTATATTTATAAAATGTTTAATATTAAAATTTAAATATTAAGTAAAATATTATTATTATCATTATACAGTAAGTTAATGACTGTGCATTGATACACCCATGCAATCAAACTAAAATGACCACACATGTTGTATTGAGCACATCAGACTTAGGGACAGGATTACAACAATTTATTCAACTTTCAGTATTCAAACTAGAGTATCAAGTATTAACAATTAACCTATGGTGGTTTGTGGCTCAAGCCAGTTCAACACAACATCTATTTCCTCTTCATGCTGTCAGTGTTACCTGGCGAATCCCACGGCGTGACTCAGACAGTCGGCCAGCACCACCTGTCTCTCTTCGTCGGCCTCCTGCGGTAGTTTTGCGAGCAGCATGCGGAAGGCCTCCATCAGCGGCATCAGGAGACTGCGCATCAGAGCCTGCTTACGCTCGGCCGGACTCTCTCCGTTTACAATCAGCATGCCTGCCGTCTCAAACATGAACAGCTGATCATCACTGGTCAGCAGCGCCGGAAAACCGTTTTCCTGGACACACGAAGAGAGGTGAGCGATCACACAAGCTGTGTTTAGGGCTGATCTACATGCTGCTTTATACGAGTTTAATGAGCCGTTACCGGTGGAGCGAGCTCTAACAGGTCCTGTATCCTGCTGAGTATATCCTCGATGAACGCATTCATGTGTTTACTGAGAAAATAAACAAGAAAACAACATTGTAGAAATCCTTACTAACAATACACACTACCATTAAAAAGTTTGGGGTCAGTACATTTTAATTGTTTGTTTTTTTTAAGAATTTAAAACCTTTATTCATGTGTTAAATTGATAAAAAGTGATGGCAAAGATTTTTCATTGTTAGAAAAGTTATTTTTAATAAATGCTGTTCTTTATAACTTTTTATACAAAGAATCCTGAAAAAAAAAGCTGTTTCCCAAAAAAGATTTGGATGCATGAACAAAGAAATTATTTTATTTAAATTTACATTTATGCATTTAGCCAACGCTTCTATCCTCAGTTAATTACAAATGCAGTTCGTCAGAGCCAACCAAAAGAGTAATAATGTCAGGTAATAATAAATACATACAAACAAACCGAATTTAAAGTTTTTTTAATGCATATATTTAATGGACCTAATAAAATTTTTGTATTAATTTATTAAGTTGAAGATCATTAAATATCGTTTAATAAAGTTATTAAAAAAAAAAACAACTAAAAACTAAAACTAAAATTGATAACTTGTGGTTTAGATCTATTAAAATGTTAAAAACGCTTTCAATGGCAATTGAAAAGGAATAAAAAACATTTAATCATAGTACTTTTTAAAAAAGATAGCTATGAAGCAAATATTTAAAATAGAGTGTTTTAACGTTACCAAAATTCTGAGAGCTATTTTCAATGTTAGCTTTGATAAGATTTTGATAAGAGATTTTCTGTATAGTTTAACTGACTGACAGCTTTCTTAGAAAAACAATAAATAAGCAGTAAACAAAGATGTGTGTGCGCTGTAGAGTAACTCACTGCAGGGTTTTGATGAAGCGGGAGAACAGATAAGCCACTCGACTGCGCACCTTCGGACTGCTGTGCCTCAGACCACGGTGGTCTAAAAACGCCATCTAAACCAAACACACAACAGTGTTTAACAGTCAAACTTAATCTGACTGCATCTCAAAAGTGTTTAAACTATGAGAGACACACAAAACCAATGGAGTGAAATTATTCAGAGAAACAGGCTTCAAACACTCACCAGAACACTAGGAATGTGCTGCGGCTCGACCAGGAAGAACTTATCATAACGAACAACAGTCTCGAAGAACTCCAGAGTCACAGAGGAATGCTGATACTCACTCACACCACAGGAGATCAGCTACACACACACACACACAATGTACGTTATTTTGTGCAGAGACCGATTGTTTTCAAGGGTGTAAGCATGAAAACAATAAGTGTACAACAGCTTGAAACGGTTGGGTTACACTAACTATGATTTTTTAGTGTTTACACTTTCAAGTAACAATTTCATCCAAATTTTGACATTTTATTTATCCAAATACATATCTGAAACCTTAAAAATAGACAAATTACTTGCATTTAATTATGGACATAAAATCACTTGTGTTAATTTCTCTTGATGTAGATATCTTAACGTCTTGGACTTGTGTGTTTCTCTGTATATAACACACACACAAGTGGATGTGTATAGTATATTAAAATGCACTCGTAGATCACTGCTCTGTTGTTTTAATTGCCCTCATTGTCCTATATTAAATAAAAGTGTCTGCTAAATGACTACATATAAATGCAAATAAGTGTAAGAAAGCTTTAGTGAGAAACAATGAATGTTCTTCTCACAGTTCTCATCATGGACTGCAGCGTGCTGGTTTTCGTGGTGTCTCCAGAGAAATGTGCTCCGTGAGACGCAGGAAGAGCTTCACCTAGCATATACAGCAGCCTGATGGCCACCTCCACCTCCATGAACTGCACCGTCTGCCAGTTCCTGTACACACACACAAACCAGTGAAAACATGTCTTTAAGTGAGCGTTGCAGCTCATCATTAATAAATGGTTAAATGTGTGTTCAATATCACCACAGAGTGCCTTCCTACCCTCACAATACTCAAAACATTTTGTTTTAACTTCCCATTCACTACAGAAACATATTAGCTGAGCTCCCACATATTGTTTTACATAATTATGGGCTATTATTCAAAGCATAAATCATAAGACATGTCTACCCTGTCGTGGACCTACACTGTTAAATATATTTTCATTGCAAAATTATATTTTCTAAAAGGTATACAAATAAACAGGCTTATTTCAAATTATAAATACATAAATGATTTCATGTAAACCATGTGTTTTTAAAGAAACTCACTTATTTGGGGAAAACTGTGATATTTGGATGTTTTTATGTGTTTGCCCCCACACCTAGCTATTGAACACACTGGATAAAAGATATGATTATTTATGATTAACAGATATATTAATTAAAATATTATTGTAAATGGTCAGGACGGACCAGCATATGTTGTCGTGGACAACAAAACATTGAAATAAAAAATAAATTACACCCTTAGTCAGGGAAGTGTTGTCATAACCGTGAAGACATCTGAACTACTTGTTTTGCAGGTTTGTGGAGTCTACGAGAGCTTATCAACCAAGGGTCAAACTATCCTTTCAGAGGAACAAGGAAGACACTCTTTAGAGTTCTTACTGCATGGTGGCGTTGAAGACTCTGTGCACAGCCTCCAGCAGAAGCTCAGGAGAGACTTGAGCCAGTCGGTCCAACAACATCTTTAACTGTTTCCTGTACTCCACAAACATGGCCTCATCTTCACCCTGAGAGAAACAGACAGGCTGGACTGTAGATTAGGGTTGATTTATCAAAATCAAATTATGATTGTAAAATTCCATTTAATGTGAATTTGGGAATGGAATATTCACCAACCAATTTCCCATCTTTTAAACGAAATGCTCAAATAAACAAAATATTTTTAAGGCTATCCTGCTGTTTTTATTTAACTAAATAATTCAATTATTTTATATGTGAGCCTGGAGCACAGAGCCACCATCAACATCACAGGTGTATTTGTAGCAATAGCCAACACCACAATATATCGGTCAAAATTATATATTTTGCCAAAAATCATTACGATATTGAATAAAGCCAACCAAGACATTTGTAAATTTAATACTATAAATACATGAAAACTTAATTTTAGTTTAGTAATATGCATAGCTATGGACTAAATATTTTGTTCTTAAAATCCTTTATTTAAAGTGGAAAGTTACAATTGTAACATTTCCTTTTTAGCTGTTTTTTAGTTCAAATTTTCATAGTTTATATATCATTATGAACCTAAAATAATAATGACAACAACAAATTGCCAAAGCACTAAAAAAAAACAAAAAAACAGATGCTTTCCACACTAACCTCATTTTCAAAGTTATACTCATCATCGTACTTGAGTTTGTTCATCACAGCCAGCATGATCGCCTGTTAGCAAGACAACAACGATCATAAACAACAGCATTCATTTACACTCGTGCAGCTGAGATATGAGCCTGTAAGGCTGCTGTACCTCCACGTTGCTTTTCTGCTGCTCGTTGAGAGCTGGAAGCTGAAAAAAGACAAACAAACACACAGGAAATTAAAGACGAGAATCGTGGGTAGATCATCTGTCAATCTCAAAACGAGAGTTTAGCATGTGTACCTGTTTAAGAACATGCAGGTAGTCATAACAGAAGCCCACTATGTTGGCTGAAATATCGTCATCTTCATGAATTAGCAGCTGCAGCATCAGAGGAACCTTGGTCTCCACGGCACGCAGCGGTTCCGCCGAAACCTTGACATCTCCTACCTTACTGAGTTTAGTCCAGCTCAGCACCAGAGACTGACCCATCCCGTTAACCAACCGAGAGAACTTAGCCAGAAAATCCACATCCTCCTCCTGATAGACGTGACGCATGACAAATCAGTGCTAAGTCTTCAGATTAACATGCAACTTGAGATACAGCTAAATCAGCATCACATTTGTTCGCAATAAAACTGGTGCTTGGCATCCAAAAGAAATGTTTTTGTTTATATATGCGTGTGTGTACTGTGTGTATATATATATATATATATATATAAATAAAAAAGAGACATGCTGTATATATTTGGAAAACATAAACATGTATTTACATGTCCATATTTATATTCCTATAATTTATATTATATATAAACATTTAATATACAAGCATAACATTTTTCTTAAATTTATACAGGCACATGTATTTATTTATATATACATAATAAATAATAACAAAACAGTACACACCCACATATAGTATGTTCCCCAAAAAATAAATACATTTTGGATTATATTAATTGTAAAATGTATTTTTTTACCAATATAATAAAAACTTTATAATGCCAAAGAATTGGATTTACTTGGTAAAAAAAACTAACAAAACAAGTTCCTGAAAGTTTTTTTTTTGAAGAGATGAACAATTTCCAGAACAGTTCACACACCTGCTCGATGTTGAAGAACCCAGCGGACTGCAGCACCTGACACAGAGACTCCACCAGCTTGGTTTTGTCAACAGGATCCATGCCCTTATTGACGATCTCAAACAGACAGTCGCATGCCTCCTCACGCAGCTCCTCCATGGACATGTGGCTGAGCAGCAGATTCACAAACCTACACAAACACACACAGAGCTGTCACATAAACAGACAGGAAGGTCACTGGGGTCAGTGGCTGACTCAAAAAAGAAAACCAAATTGAACGCAAAATTACTACTTATCTAACTTGTTAATGAAAATAAGGATATCATCACTGGCATAACCTCTGAAACCAAAGGCGTTACCTTTTTAAATTCATTGTCGTCAAATGTTTCTAAATTGTGTACATTCATTTATGTGAATTACTGACAAAAGCCATTTTAGGATAGTTAGTGCCTTAGGAGTCCTCTTCACTTATTCCTAACGTTTAACAGATTTAGAAACTAGTTTTAGAGCTAAAACACTTTGTGAAATATTCTTAGAGCACTCATTAAAGTCATTTTCTGGTTATGAAGAGCAATCCAGCAGACCAGCACGAGACAACGGTATGGTGCAACCAAACTAGCTTTGCAACCTCCAACAAAGAATAAAAAATATTGAATGTTTTATCGAACACCAACGAGCTGCTCTGACCTGTCGTTGGCGATGAGGTTGAGGTCGATCCAGGACACGTATGCTCCCACCACCTCCAGACACTGGCAGGTCAGCTCACTATGGGAATGCTGGTACATCTGAAGGATCTGGAACCAGGACTCGACTAGCGCCGGGATGCACTGCTCACGCATGCTGTCCTTAATCAGAGTGTTTCTGCATGTCTCCTGAAGCAGCACAAAGAGAGAGAGACGCTTTAACGGCATTACGGGAGAAGAAAACACTTTTCTCCTTGAGTCAGGCAGGTTTTACCTCAGGACTGTGCAGGATGTCCCGATCAACCACCTCTGCGTCGATAGCCATCAGCGTGCGCAGGTAAATGTCAACACCGTTCGGATTCAGTCCCACTAGATTGAGGATGTCAAAGAAGAACTTGGGCCAAAATGTCAGAAACTCCATCACGAAAGTCAGGGCCAAAACCTGCGCCGCCTTATTCCTGATGAAGGGCTTTTCTGGATGCACATTCATCAACTGAACAAACATGCAGACAGAAAATCATTTTAAATGCACATGGAGTTTTTTTTTGGCATTCACATAAATATTAATGAAAAGGTAAACAGTACTAACCTGAGCCTGCAACCACTTCATCAGGGTCTCTCGGATCAGCTGCTGTTGAGCTGCACTGAGTGACCCATGTCTGCAAAACACAGCATTTATACCATTTAAAAACTGCACAAAACACTCTCAACCTTTTTTTCCTAATGCTTATCAAATAGCATAAACAACCAGTTTTGCAAAGCTTAAACAAAATTAATGACACCAGAAACATGTTGAAAGTAAGGTTTCATTGACATTTTAGGCATGTTTTAGTGAAAGTGAACCCAGCTGTCAATTTTAGAGCCAAGTCTAATTATAGTATTTTATATTCTTTATTAAATATATTTTATATTTCTATATTAATTAGCTAATGTTAAGAATGTGACTGACACAGTCTCCCTTTAAACACAAATCATTCTCTTTGTTTTCAAGATATGAAGTCAGCTTGACATTAAATATCCAAAATATACATTTTCTAAATGCACTTCTTAGATCTTAAAGTTAACACACGGGTGCATGTCAATTTCTTTTTAACCTTACAATGTTTAATCAAAATATCATAAAAAAAATTTACATTTGTGTACTATGACCATGCATTTAGGGATAATTTCTTTCTAATTTTCTGAGTTCACAAAGATTCAGTGATACCTGAATTTGATCTGGTGCTCCAAGACTTGAAAGCAGAAGAACTTCACATGATCGTCACTGATAGAGAATCACACAAAGATAACATTCCTCAATTTTATGTAGCAGCAAGGCCTGCTATAATCTCACAAACATAAACACACCAGATTTAGCCATTTCATGCTCTGCTGAAGTCTGTTTACCTGTAAACTCCTTTAGC
Source organism: Enteromius viviparus (assembly GCA_032353835.1). Classification (NCBI taxonomy): domain Eukaryota; kingdom Metazoa; phylum Chordata; class Actinopteri; order Cypriniformes; family Cyprinidae; genus Enteromius; species Enteromius viviparus. The sequence goes on along the minus strand of JAUCNO010001091.1, from coordinate 11,914,034 downwards.
CAGGGCTTCAGCGCACACCTCCCATCCATCCAGAGACTCTTTCAACTGCTCAAAATATGCCAGTGCCTGAAAACACACATAGGACGCAAGTCAAGAATGTGTTTGAATTACTCTACGATGCATATTAGCTATATATATTTAAACTAAGAGTTTGTGAATGATGTGCATCTGAATACTACAAAGATTGCATGCATGCAATAAATTGTCTGTGTGTTTATGAACGAATTAAGTGCGTGTATGAGTTTTTGCATGCCAAATAATTGGGATGACCTAGTATTTTGTGCTCACCCTCTGCCTGTAGCAGGCATCGGCGTTGGGGTTCAGTCCCATGAGGGCCTGCTCGTCCATGATGGCAGGTAACGCCGACTCGCAGGCCATACGTGGGTTAGCTGCTGTCCTCGATCAGTTTATCCCAAATCTCCAAACAGGACACACACATCTGAGAGAGACACAGTCATCCACATAAACATGAATTGGACTTCCAGTACTCACAATAACAATAATGTAAATAAACTGTTACAAAGGAAATAAGTGGTTGACTGATAAAACTAGACAGCAATGGCTGATATCGACATACAGAATACAAATGAATGACTATAAGACTTTAAATCACTAAATAAGTAATTCAGAGTAGTAACAATAGACAAATTAACAACTCATACAACAAGCAAACAATTCATCATATTCATTCTAAAATCAACATATACTATTTACACAGGTTTGTGTGTGACGTAGTAACATCGTAATTACAAAGTAATACACTAAATATTAAAATATAACAAGAGACACGGAAAAGTGACCGTTTCAGGTCACCCATCCATGTAAATGTCATACAATCATCTTTACAGAGCACAGAATTGGCTTTTAGGTGACTGTGTTAACACAGTCTGTTTAACGCTGCTCAGAAGTGGCACACATGTATTTACAAAGCATTTACAACCATATACTGATACTAGCTTTAAATCATCTGTCTAAAGCCATCATTAGACGATATTATTTAGAAAGAATCAAAACAAAGGGCCTCGTGCCAATGAGCTGTCTGAATATTATGCAAGTCAACATCAATATGGACGGAAACATTTGAAATGACCTCATCAGTACAACTGAGAAGCATCCAAACAAATACACACATGCTGAATCAGCTTTCTTTCAGCACGACTGACTCATTCTTTCTCTCTTTTACTCTCTTATTCACTGTGTGCTCACAAATATAAGCGGCAAAATATATTTGCATAATGCTTTTAGGACGTGGTACCACAGTGATATCACAGTGCTTTGACACGCATTCTTTAAGTGTAATCTATTATCATCTGACAGGACCTCTGTAACACAGTACTTTTTCTGATGCAACACGGGCCCAATAGTGAGCTTAATCATCTCCTCATCACCCGTCAACCCAAAACACTATTACATTTGTACCATAAATGATATTTACCCAAGATATTCGCTTAACTTAAGACTACGACCTCGTATTATCAAAATAACCGACTTATTCCTGCGCGCTCGCGCTGATAGCCGCGTGTCACGCGCGTGCCGAATCTCAGCGAACGTGGTGTGGGTGACAGACTGAGAAAACGTGCCGAAATAACGACAAACCTCCGTTGAACGGCAACCGAAATACACAACCGACGCGCGCGAGTGGTATTGACTAGCACACGTGGGTAGTTTAGCGAGTTATCGGCTTAATTGGAGGATAAGATTGTTGTGAAAGTGAAGATGATGACGCCGCTCGCGCTGTCAGACAAAAGACTTGCGCGTAACTTTCATATAAATGAATAAAACATGCCACGACCGTGTAAATGTATGGATAAGGAAAAGTTTACCGCACCTTACCGTGAACTTTACCGCTCCATCATCATCCGCCCAGCTCGAGCCGATTCAACAGCGGCGTGTCAGGCCAACCGGATATGCAGGGCACGAGAACAGGAAGAACTTCAGCACGTAAACGCACCCTTTACGTATATGATTGAGGAGGCCGTATCATTTTTATATAACTCTTTATATAACGACTATAGAGACTAATCCCAAAGAAAACATATTGTACCATAAAAATGTTTTAGAAATACCTTTCATTTCTCCCCAAAATGAGTATAAATAAATCGCACATTTACGTCAGGCTACGAATGCATGTACAAATAAAAAAGAGAAAATATGACTTGATGAAAACCAGATGTAACTAAAACTAAATAAAAAAAATCAAAACTGAGTAAGAATCCATATTAATAACTTTAAAAATCATAAAGTCATTAAATTGTTCATATAAAAACTATATTAGTAACATTAACTGCAAAAAGCATTTTTTTGAAAAGGTACACATTCACTAACTACATTCATACAATCTAATAAATATTTATTTAACACTTACGTAACGGAAAATCAGAGTATTATAAACCTGTTGTGTTGTGTTATTCTTTTCACTAGAGGGCTCTGTTCACCAACTAATGAAAGGATATTTTACCCAAAACATGTCTTTCAGACTAGTCCAAAATGTATTACTCTGTACTTTTATCTGTACTGCATCTGTTTATCTATCTTTAAAAGCTGCAGTTTTTCTCCACTTTAGCAGCACTTTACATACACCAAACCTTACATAATATAAATTAATCAAGATTATTATTAGTAATAGCCTAATTTAGTACATTTTTTAGGATAATAGATTAAGAGAAATATATTATCCGCCCCCATTTTGGAGTGGTGTGTTTATTAGAGCAACAATGTTTTGATGGGTGCAGCTCGTTCCTCTATCCTGTGCTTTTAACTGCTCCGAAAATCACGCGGCTGTCTTTGTTTGTAAAAGATTCAAAGCCGGGCTTTAAAACATGGTCATGTGAGCCAAAGCCCTTCTCTGTCGGTATAAACCTGTTCGTGTTTATTTAAACGGAAAGCTTTTCCATGGAAATCCACGAAACCGTGTTGAAAAGCAGTCGGCTCACACTACTTCATTTCTGTCCGAGGCGCTACGCTTCCCGCCTCGCAGGATGGTGGCGCGCAGGTACACAGGCGGGAAATCCTCTGAACCAATAATCCCTGGTAATTTTCATGGCTCGGCAGCAGCCGCCCATCTAAATTGTACAGATGTTTCCACGCTTGCGGCCCGATTGATTTCCCTGCTAGTTGAGGTAATTATCCAATACAGTTAGCTCGGACAACGCAAAAGCTTGATACTGATTGGAGTCATGGTTTCTTTTTCCCGCTCAAAACCGCAGCCAGTGCTGCCGTTAAAATTACTCTGCTGAATTTGAAAATCGGCCGTTGGTTTGCGCGGTAATTAGGTCAATTAAATAACAACCATAGAAGACTCTCCAAAAGCACGTCCTCTGTACTTGTACTCTAGAGTTCACAGTTTAAGTGTGTTTGACGATCTAGCAGAACATCAAAGAAGGTCTCAGACTTTCCACTGTTACAGCATTCTCTCTCCGTCTCGTTCCCACACGCTGATACTGTTTTACAGGTGGGCTTTCATTCCCTACTGATTATTTATTCTGCTTTCCTCCACAGAAGCCCTGCCAGCTCTGAAATAACGTCCAAGGCCCGTATGTTGTCTCTGACCCGCCTGTCACAACAGCTGATTATTAGTCTGAAATACAACCGATGGCCTTTGAAATCAGCTCAGCTCCTTTATTGAGTTCTAGGCCCAATACGTTTAGTCATTCGCAGGATTTGTATACTGGAAAACGATGAAAAGACAGACATGACCGATTTTTGAGGACGCTTTGTGATTTTCCAGGATGGCTGTGCTGAACTGCTTTTTTGTTTTGGCTTGTGGTGTAGCGAAAGGCGCCGCAATGCAAGCCAAACTCGAAACGACTCGACTTTGGCAGGTGATGTCACACCTACGAGTGTTTTAGCTGAAATCTTTGAGAAAACTTTATACGTTCAATGGAAACAAAACAACAGACATCTAAAAAAGATCCTTTCCTAAAGGAAATAAGTCTTCCAATTGAATCAGATGTTTTTCCCAAAATTAAAAATAACGATTGATTTAAAATGTCCAGAGCTGGTTTTCCTGGCACTGATATATGATTGATGCCAGTGTCTTTGAATCGAATGTGAGGACCTACTAAAACTAATTTTGTTAAAACTAAAACCAAATCAAGATTATAGACCTAAATAGTTAACAGTTAACATACTGTAGGAGTATAGAGCTTTAGAGTTATAAAGTTACATTAAAGTTACTTCATAACTCACAATTGTGTGATATAAAGTCACAATTCTATCTTTTTTTTCTCAGAATTGTGAGATATAAACTGGCAATTTTGAGTTATAAAGTGTAGTTTTGAGTGGAAAAAAAAGACTTAGGCCTATATGTTCTCAGAATTGTTTATATTTCACAATTCTGATTTTATATCTCGCAATTTTGACTTTATTTCTCCCTATTGCAAGAAAATAAGTCAGAATTGCGAGTTTATATCACACAATCCTGGAAGAAAAGAGTCAGATTTGTGAGATAAAAAGTCGCACCAACCTTGTTTAATTTTTTATTTAGTGGTGGAAATTCTATGTGATGCATGATTTTCAAACGTCTTTGAGCTGAACACGAGGTACTGCAACTAAAGCTCTTTTTGTTAAACTAAAACCAAATGAAAGTATTATAGATGCTATTGAGCTAATAGTCAAACATACCAAGAGCTGTTGACCAGAGCATCAAGATACATTGTTAAGGTGTCTTTTAGAACTAGAGGAGAAATGGGATATTAGTGTTTTGTTTTTTGTTTTTTTTTCAGAAGAAACATGAAAAATAGGAGACTTCAGCAAAGGCCTAAATATACCCTTCATTTTTATTTTGCGGATGCAACACTGTGAATCATCTGGGCTTGCAGGAGCTTGAATGTGATCATCAGATCATCATGTGTGATTTATTATAAATGTCACTGAGTCTGTGTGTGTGTGGTCTCACCGTACCACATTCCCAGCACTCTTACATCGCTTATAACTCATCCGAGCCGAGGGGGGTCAACTTTACTGACTCAATCCTGATCCTACTGATGTGTGTACGGAGCCTTCGAGGGGGAAAATCTGCTGGTATTTTATCCCAAATGATCCCAAAATGAGCAAACTTGTAGCCTGTAAAAGTTGTGTGAGATGAGAGCTGCTGGAAAGTGGGAAAAGCAAGTAAATCCCAGCAGCGCGAGGCTCCATATACGGCTGATCTCAGCCTTCATTAACTGCTGTAAACTGCTTGTGTGACTTTCATCAAAGGCAAACAAATAAATGTCAGAAAAATTGAATTCAGTCCCAGCATGCTGAGTGCCAAAGACCCCCCTCTGCCATGGAAAAGCTGAATGTTGATGCTCTGGGTTTTTGGTGTCTCGGAGAGAGAGGGATTTGGGCAATGGTGCTTATGTTTTTATATACTAGCAAACCCTATAATGGATAAAAACTCAGGAAAGGCCAGAGACAAAGGTATGATTTGTTGAGGCTTTCGTATGTTTGAAAATAAATTTAAAATATTTTTAATGCATATAACCTTTGACAATTGGGCTTCCTTATTTAATAACAAATATTTTTTGGGCTTCAGTATGTGTATAAATAAATATATAACAAAAATTTAATATATTTCTAATGAATTTACCTTCAGAAAAGCCAGATATGCATGGCTATTATGGAACTGTGTATGTTTGGAAATAAATATTTGAATAAAATATATTTTGTATGCATATCACATGAAAAAGTCTACAAATGCATGCTTTTGTTGGGTTCCATATAAATACATCTATTTTTTTTTTTTTTATAAATGAATTAAACAATATAACATAAATAATTAAATGCATTTCTAATGCATATGAACTTGAGAAAGGCCAGAGACAAATGCACGTTTTTTTTTCCGGGCTTCCATGCATTTGTAAGTAATTGAATAACTTTTTTTTTTTTTTTTTTTTACAAATAAATGTAATTTTTGGCATGCATTAAATGGACTTCTCCTGTTTGTTTCTTTTAGATCAGCTACTCTCACAGCAGAGCAAGAGTCTAGCCAAGCAGGTAAGTTAAAGTGAAGCTGTTGACATGTTTATAGGAGCTACCTGAAAAATAACACATCTGGTTTAAGGGAACAAACATTTGCAGGAAACTCTATCGCCCCCTTGAGGACTGAGGTTAGCTGCTCAAGAACACACATTAAGTGCGTTTAAGCTGACCGCCAAGCGTTCGCGTGCTCACACTAAGTGCTTTTGGCCTTAATCAGCGATCTGTATTCCCACACAACTCTGAAAATCAATGGGCAAGCGGATGGACTGCAGTTCAATCGCCGTCCATTCATTACAGCCTGATTTCCAGGAGAGTTTTCCACACATTTTTGAGTCTGCTTCCCTGTGGAACGGTTTTCCTGTCTGCACGGGAGCAACATCAGACGCAAGTGGGCGAAAGAGAGCCAAACGCCTGGCTGAAGCTTTCATTGTTCACACACACACACACACACACACACAATCAAATATCCCACACGCTGCAGGAAATGGTCAGATGTTTAATTCATTCAGTACAGGGTTTTTTTTCTCTCTCTCTCAGTGCAAAACAACAAGAGTTCTTCTATAACGTGTGCTGGTCGTGTCCAGATGCTTCTGCGAGGATGATGAGGATGATGAAGATGCGGGGCTCGTCCAGGTCAGCAGCAAAGAAACCCAAAATAAACACATTTACAAAAAGCTCTGCTCCAAAACCCAGCGAGCAGCATCCTAATTTAAACAGAAACAGTGAATCGACTGACAATCGAGTGGACGTGCTAAATAGAATATTGCATGAAATATATTTAAACAGATATTTTGGTTAATTCTGTAGTAGCTTGTTTCTGCCACAGGTTAAAAAAAAACATTTTTTTCATAATTGCAAGATTTAATTCAGAATTGTGAGACATAAACTGTGAATTCTGAGGGGGAAACATGCAAGGTATAGAAAGCTCAGATTCTGAGTTGCCGTTCTTTCTTTTTTTTCACTACATAGTAAAAAAATAAAGGTGGCTTTTTATCAACTGTTTAAAAAAACTCATTGCAAGAAATAATTTTGAGACTAAAATGTTCATATTAAGTCATAACTAGCATTTTTTTTAAATCCCATGGATGAAAGAAGTATTGTTTTGTTATATCTATTTATTTCATAAAAATGCACAGGCATATATATATATATATATAGGCATAAATGTATAATAAATTCCAATCATTTATCTAATACAGTTTTAATATTTAATATATGACACGTTTGTCTGTCATACATGAATGAAACAGGTCAGATGTTTTTAACAGCATCAGATAAATGCAAAAATTAATAATAAATGATGCAATTATTTTCATTTTGTGTATGCCTGAAAAATATGCATCAAGTACCTGTGAAACTGTGCAATCCAAATTTAAAATGCAATTCAGAGCTTGAATTTAGGCCTTAAATATGTTTGATTGTTTTGTTTGAAGTCAGAACACAAGCAAAGCCGCTCTGGTATTTGGCCAAAATGATGACTTGTAAATGAATCTGTGCTCCCTTCAGATGGCGTCTAGTTAGGCAGCTCACTAGGTTTTGGAACAGACTCACAGAAACACGGATGCCAAGGCTGTTGAACACACAAACACAAGCGCGACTACAGTCTTCTTCATTCAACTCAACCACAAAATATGTCCATTAACAAAATGACTTGTATATATTTCTATATTTATATATCTAAAGTGCATTATAGTACAAAAATATAGAAGGTCAGCAGCACCTTGATACCTTTACAAAATAAATACACCATTCAAACAAAATAAATTACAGGAATTCTGACACCGTAATAGAGGCATAGTCCTAAAAACAGAAAATAAAAAAAAAGAATATAAAGGAAAGTGAAAAAGAAACAAAGCAAAGTATTCACAAGGATCCAAACGTGTGTCTCCGTGGAGCTGTAATAATGCTTTAGCAGTATCGTTAGTTGTCTTTGTCATTGAGAATATTTACAGACAATAAATATTTTCCTCTCTCTTTTCCATGAACATTTAGGTGTCCATTTCAAATGTCCTCACGGATCTGAAAGAGAAAAAAAGAAAAGGGGATTGCTTTAAAACTGGCAGCAGTAGTTTACTTTAGTACTTGTTCAGCTAAATGTAAAGGAAGTGCTAACTCTAGGTATCACAATGAGTATTTGTTAATATTTTGAATTAGATTTTATTTTATTTTTTGTTTTTTATGTTTAGTATTCAAGTTAAAGTTTTAGTAATTTTATTGTATAGTTTTGTCATTTTATTATTATTTTAGTTTAATTCTATATTTTATTATTTTTCATTAATTTTAGTTTTGCTTTTTAATACTAAATTAGAAATATTAAACCTGTATAATTATTTTATTTTATTTATAATGTTTATGAAAATTATATATAAATATTTTGTTTTGTTATAGTCAATGTTACTTTAATTTATTTGATATAATATTATTATATCATAAATACAGTTTTTCTGTTATTTTTGTTGTAAAGTCTCTTTTATATACTAGTTTTTCATATATAATTATATAGGTTTTAATCATTTTACTTATTAGCTTTTGTTGATTACATTTTTTAAGTACTACAAACTAGCTGAAATAAAACAAACTATTTTAAGTTAAATCTTATGTGTTTTATTTTAATTTTAAGTATCTTCCTTTAAGTTACAGTTTTAGTCAACTATTATTTAACAAAATATTTATGTCAAACTATTTTTTTTCTTTTTACATTTATTTGATATAGTATTATAGGTTTTGTTAATATTCTGAAATGTTTTTGTACATTTTAAGTGTTCTAATTTAATAAAAAAAAAGAGTATTTTTTTACATTTTTTAAAATGTTTATATATATATACAAACAAACAAACAAACCGTAAACATGCTGTCAAAACCATTTTTTAAAAAAAGCAATCAATTACGAATTCACATGAAATTAAAAGTGAGTATTAATTGCTAGATCTGTTTCGAAAGTACTTACCGTTGTCAGAGACTGACAGTGTTTTAGTGCTGCTCCCAGAGGAAGGTGCTGGTGAACTCCTGCAGCGATCGAGCCCTCCTCTTCCTCTTCTCACCTTCCCTCCTCTTCCCTGTGCGGCCTTTCTTCTTCCTCTTGCCGATGGCCTTCAGCGTGCTCTCCTTGTACGTCTGGGACTTGTTGGTCTCCTGAGGGAGGTTGGTTCCCTCCTCGTCCTCCAGACGGAAGTTGAAAGGCAGGTTCTTGGTGCCTCCGGCGGGTTTGGGGTGGGCGGTTCCCACTCCTATAGACACGTTCTCTCCCATCGGCATGGGGTCCGTGAGGCCGCCGCCCCCTCCGCTGCTTACTCTGGGCTGCGGGATGTCCCGGATCTCAGCCGTGTGAACCCCATGCAGCAGCTCCTGCAGCCACATGCGCCTCTTCAAGTCCTGCAGCGTCCGGCCCTTATCGTGCATCAGCTGGGCGTGAGTCACCGAACGCTTCCTGAAACACACCAACAGCTGGCTTCAGAACATCGCTGTACACTTTCCTCAATCCAGATTAAATAAAAATCCTGTTAAATTTGTCAAATTATAGAATTAAAACTTGCAAATTGTAACATATTGAGCTAATGTTTTTTAATAAATAAAATAAAATAACAGCAGCACAACTAACAAACGAGCAAACACTGAATATAGAATAATAACAGTAAGTCTTAGCTCACTTAATCAATAAGGAAAAATATTTATGAAAATTAAATAGAACATAAAAAATCTTTTTTGAGACTTGTTAAAAACAGTTATCTGTTTTTGCAAATAAACTCTTCATATACACACATATTAATAAATAAATTCCAGTTCACTTAAAAATTATATATATATATATATAAAAAAATAATAATAAAAAAACATACAATCTTGTATTACATATTATAAAAATATTAAATTATGTAAAATATTCTAAAATTATATATATAATAAGCAAATAAGTAATACAATCAAATATAAAAATAAATATAATAATAAAATAAAACATATGCATATACTGTAAGTGTACTGTAAAAAGGGTATTTTTCAAATTAAAAATGGCAAATTGCAATTAATTATTCTTTAATGCATATAAAATTTAGTGCCTAGCATTAAAAAAAATAATTAAATAAATTTGACATTAAAGGAGAAAAATACATTTGTATACCAGATCAATAAGTTCTTTTTTTTCAAGTAAATTTATCGTTTTAAGGATTTGTAGCTGTATTTTTTTTTTTCAGGATCACAAAAATAAAGTGATTGGATGCAGTTCAGTTTGAACTCAGCGTCACTGACTGAATGTGTGTAAGTATGTGCCTCAGTTTCACAGATCTATGTGAGTGTCTCCTCACACACAGTGCCTTTAACCTAAATCCAGTCTGTGATCAGTGAGCCCCTGTTCAATGTGTTTTTAGTTAAATCCAGGAGTTTGAGAAGGTCTGGCTCTGATCCAGCACCTCGCCGGTGCCCCGACGCTTCCAGATCCTGCGTCGAACCCAAACAAACCAGCAGGAGTGCTGATGTGAAGCTCCTCCACTTCTAAACATACTACATCAAAACTGACACCATACGAGAGCGGCAACAGCCAATAATCACAGGTCGGGCCGATGAAGCACTCGCCGCAATAACTCTAATTAATGGTGCCATTGTGTCTCGGCCATCCCGTCAGACGCACAGCTCTCTGCTACCGTGTGCACTTCTGGATGTTCGGCTCCATCCAAATGTCTTGAAACAATTACACATATCTCACAGCCAAAGTAAAGCATAAATCAGAGCTGTTTGAAAATATCCAGCAGTCGCTCGTTTCAAACGGCGTGAACACAAGAGGGCAGCACCGAGGCCTGGTCAGATCAGGACACACAGCAAACCTTTCATCTGAAAGATTTTCACTCTGGAATGATGACTAGGGCTGCAATAACTAATAAAAACACTGATAATGAATATAGTCAGCAGTAAAAAAAATTCAGTAAAAGAAAAAGTACTATTTTATTTGTTCTGCGCATAAAATGTTACAGTAGTAGCTATTTTAAGGACAACATGTTAGCTCATCATATTACATTAGTATTTATACACATTACTTTTAACATAACCATGAAATTATATAACCGTAAAAAATTAAAAATATTAGTGCTGTCAAATGATTCATTATATTTTAGATTTTATTATTATGTATATATTTTGTAAATATTTATATGTATATATTTATATTCTTTTTATTTTTTATTGTATATAAATATATTTTATATATAAAAATGTGTATGTGTATTTGTATGTAATAATACACACAGTACACAAACATAAATTACGTAAACAAAAAAAATGTTGGATGTGATTATATATATATATATTTAATTAATATATAAAATTCTATTTCCTTTTTTTTTACCGTACATTGTGCAGCTTTATGTTATCAAAAACTGGTTACTATTATTTTACTTTAAATATAAAATATTTAATTTAAATATTTAAAAATATATATATTTACTGAATTGAAGATTATTGAAGAGCTAATAAATCTGTCTCACACAATAACATAAAATAACTTGGGTGCTACAAATGAAATTGCTCTGTTGATAACTGACAGATTGATTGATTATCAGTGTAGGTCTTGATGTCTAGGAGCATAAATAACACTCTCCTTCATCCGCTTCCTCTTCTGTCTGAAGCTCAGGTGAGTGTGAGTCTGTAGAAGCAGGTAAACGGCTCTGTTCTTCATCTTCTGGAGACTCTCCAGACAAACAGCTCTTGTTTCCAGGCTGGTTAAACCCATCCGTGAGATCAGTCCCTGCCAGGCCCTGGAACCATGACTTTTTCTTTCTTTGGAAAGTGGCTTTATTCCTCTCGAGTGGCTCCTAAATAACACTGTGCCTCCTGGCAGCTTGTGTTCTCCTCTTCTCTGTCACCTCTTATTATTTTCTTAATGTACTGCGACAGATTTATGAGCAAGAAACGTCCTGAGAGAGCAAACCTTTCCCATGAAACACCAGCACCAGAGTCTGAGAGTCTGAGGAAACACTCACACCATATCCATCTAACTATCTATCTATCTATCTATCTATCTATCTATCTATCTATCTATCTATCTATCTATCTATCTATCTATCTATCT
>JAUCNO010001091.1:11879420-11901912 GCA_032353835.1 Enteromius viviparus | reverse complement strand
TCTATCTATCTATCTATCTATCTATCTATCTATCTATCTATCTATCTATCTATCTATCTATCTATCTATCATCCATCCATCCATCCATCCATCGATCTATCCATCCATCTATCATTTATCATCCATCCATCATCTATCCATCCGTCCATCTATCATGTATCTATTTATATATCATCTGTCCATCCATCCATCCATCCATCCATTCATCCATCCATCCATCCATCCATCCATCCATCCATCTATCATATATCTATTCATATATCATCCATCCATCCATCCATCGATCTATCTATCTGTAAGAACAAGGTTTTTTTAATCCTGTAGATACTGACTCAAACAGGTTTCAAAAGCTCTTTTGTTTTTCTCTTGTACTCGTTTCAGTTGACTTTAAACACTAGACGAGGAGCACTAAACCGAGTGGAAGAGAAAACTCTTAGTGTGGCATCCTTCCAGCTGTTCCTTTTTAGCATACCTGAAGATAATTGCTGCTTTGTGCTGCTTTAATTAAAAAAACAGGGCGAAAGGAGAGAGAGAGAGAGACCTGCTTTCACCGTCATGCGGTCTGAAAGATCTCCGGCTCCACGCGTTTCATCTTCACAGGCGCAGCTGGCTCAGGTTCAACTCAAACTCCAGTAGGAGGCATTGTCCTGGACGGCAGATGGACTTGTCAGCATTAGCTAGTTATAAAGGGTGAACGCCCTTTCTGATGTGCCGTGAGATCACTGCGATAAAAGCGCTAAAGTGAGCGCTGCTGAAAGAGGAACTTGTGTTGTTTGGCCAGCGAATGGATTTATGCGATACTTTGTCCTTTGAACACAGCTAAGAAGAAGTTTAATCAGAGCGACAGCCCAAAACATCATCAAATCAGACCAAACTCAAGGCCTAACCCTGCTACGCACTAACTCACTGACATTCACTCGCTAAGGGATTGGAAATCATCATGTGCTTCAAACCTGGTGTATTTTTGATGAATTACAATAGCATACTTCATCTCATTTTATACAGCAGTGGTCAAATGAAGTAAATAATAGTTTTAATAATTCAGCATCTATTAACTGGCTGCTGTCTTCCATACTCCCTATTAATAAAAACAGCTTACTACTAAGTAAAGAAAAACAATAGATTAGTATTATAAAGCAAATAATTTAACTTTCAAATCATCATTGCAATGCTCTATTAAAGCATCATCAGTATTTTAATGTGCACAAAGCAACTGTTTATAATGCAAATCCACAAAAACATGCTGTTATCTGCACCAAACACCACAGCCATTGCATTAGCTTCTCAAATCACCCTAGAGGATCAAAACCAAAGTGCATGTTGCATTTATGCAAAGCAACTAATTGCACTCTATTTGAATTTTCATTTATTCGTTTACCTAATGCTATTATGCACATTTAAATCAGTGCTATTGCACTGCATTAAAACATTATTTACCTTATTTTTCTTTTTATACGCATATAGCAAATGCCTCTGAAGGGAACCCATAAAAACATGCTACAATGTGCATAAAAATGTCACAGTCATTGCATTAGTGTCTAAAATCACCCTAAATGGCTAAAAGTGTTTATTGCATTAATATAAAGCAACTCCAAATAAAAGCTTTTTGAATTTGCATTATAATTCATTCATTTTAGCTGATGCAGGGACATTGCAATTGCATAAAAAAAATTTATGTGTATATAGCTAAAGTAAACCCACCCAAACATGCACAAAATGTCACAGTCATTGCCTTAGAGGATCAAAAGCAAAGTATGTGCACAACAAGCAGCAGACGAGGGGCGAACGATGTCTCACAAACCCACACGCTCACATCATTAAAAGCCGATATGAAGTGAGGGAGGTCCTGGCAGGCACAGGCGGATCGCAGACAGCGGGGGAGAGCGGCTTTCCAAAGCTCCGTGGAAGCATGTTTTGCATTCTGGGCCCTGCTGAGGGGTTCACAGGACATAAAAGCGCGTTTGCTCGGCTCGACATAATATACTCCAGCGGGAGAGGCCCGTTTGACTTGGGCTGCCGCCGAACTTTGCATCAGCAATCTCTCTCTCGCTGCACGCCTCTCTCTCGCGCCTCGCTATCAGAGGACAGCGTCTGTCACAAAAGCATCTCTGTGCGGGCAGCAGGTGGCCCGCCGGGCGTCCCGCTCGCCCTCGAGCCCTGAGCAAACACGCAGGTGGGCGCAGGCTATCAAAACACCTCCCGGCACGATTGACAAACCTGAGCATTTTCCAGAGCGTTACAGCCAAGCGCCACACACGCGACAACAATCTCTAGATTTGTACATTCACTTCAGAACACGCACACGTGCAATGATCCTGTGAGGACCTGGTCTCTAGATATTCAGCTGTTTTACCCTCTTTACCATGGAGGCGAAATTTACATCATTTAGCACTGTTATTGAACACTGAAGTGAACTGAAATGAATAATGTGACCCTGGAGCACAAAACCAGTCATAAACGTCAGTTTTTAGAATATAAAGGGCAATATTTGGCTGAGATGCAACTATTTGAAAATCTTCAATTTGAGGGTGCAAAAAAAAAAAAAACTAAATACTGAGAAAATCGCATTTTCTTAGTTCTTAGCAATGCAATTCATGAATAAATTAGTTTTTATATGTTTAGTGTAGGACATTTACTTAATATCTTGATGCAACATGATCTTTACTTAATATCCAATGATTTTTGGTATTAAAAGAGCTATAATCTTGACCCATATGATGTATTTTATATATACCCCCAGCTATTTAAGGTTTTTTTTGGTCCAGGTTCACATGTTATTGTCTTCTGAAATTGTTTTATACAGTGATGGCGCTTTTATTGCACTGAATTGAATTAGTTTTATTAGTGGTTAACTGTATGACACATTTTTTAACTTAACTGAAATATGACACTTTTGTCTTCTGTAGAGCAGCTTTACAGCAGAATTTGTTTCGTAATTGATGAATTTCTCAACATTATTGAACTAAACTGAATCAACATTGAAGCAAAGTAGAGTAAGAATAAGGACACTGTTGTCTTAGAAATTGAATTTGCTTCATAACTGATAGCAACATTAACAGTTATTACGGTGATTTATAACAGTCTGTATTGTATAAAATGCCATGTAGGTAAAAGTGACGCAGATGATCTGCATTCTCAGGTTTAACACTCAGAGGTAGAGCTCTAAGAGCAACAGTAACATCTGTGTTTTAGCAAAACGTTTTGGTGACTAAGCCCCTGAAATCAGCACAGACACTTACATTCGTCCGCTGAGGGCATCGACGGGCCTGCCGTGATGAGGAACTGGAGAACACAGTAAGAAGAGAGCGAAGAACCATTGCTGCAGAACCCGTCTAGAGCACAACATCCTCATCCTCACTGGACCTGAACACACACACACACACACACACACACAAAGATCAGCTCATCTAAAATGTGCATGTTCACTTCTCTAAAGTGAAGGTGATGCTGGTGAATTTGTTCAATCATACACTCTCAGAGATAAAGCTGCAGAAGCTGTCACTGGGGTGGTACCACTTATGTACCTATAAGGTTCAAATATGTACTTTTAAGTTACCAAAATGGACCTTTTAGGTGAAACATGTCCCTTTTGAAAAGATTCCACCTCAGAGACAGCTTTTCTACCTTTATTTCTGAGAGTGTAGTGTGTAGGCTAAATACACTCTTAGAAATAAAGGTTTCAGTAGCACTGCATTGTACAGTCTTGTTTCTCATACTGTGTACTTCTTACAAAAACTAGTTAATAACTAGGTACTAACCCTGAACCTAAACTTAACCCTACCTCATGTAGTTACTAGGTATTACCAGAACTTTCTTAGGTAGGTACACTGTAAGTGCATGTACTGTAAAATAAAATGCAACCAAGGTTACAGAAGAAAAACAGTTCTTCACTCTCTAGTGCTCCTCACATTTTATATGTTCACCAATTTTGAGCAGAAAGTTCCAACTTAAACTTGAATGCTTTGGAGCATGTTTAATCTCTTTTTAATGAAGACACTCAGCAGATTATTAAGGTGGAAAAAGTAAAAAAAAAAAAATGTGGAAAAAAGTTCATGATGAAAATTGCACAAAAATACTATTTTCAAAATGAATATGAACTATATATTCCACCAAAGTGTGAGAAAATCAAAGCCATGAATCTAAACAAGTCGTGTTGCAAATTTGTTGCATGAGTTGATATCTCAAAAATTAAGCTTTAGTGAGATTTTGTTTAGGCGCAGCACCAAACCATTTGATACAATTAATTTAATTTCCAATGCTGTAAGTTTTTGACTTGTTTTCAGGACTATTTAACCATTTGTGTGCTTGTTCACATAACAAGTGCCAAAAACCAAGATTCCAAACTATTTAAAAAAACATAAAATCTTTTGGATAAACAATGAGCACCAGAGAGTATAACATTTTTTTAAGTAGATTTTACTATCCTATAAAGAACATCTTGTGCAATGCTGTATTTGGTAAGAGTTTTCTCCCAGCCCATGCTGAAGAGGAGACACAGCTTTAACTTAAACCAGTTCAACATGTTTGAGAAAAGCCGAATTCCAGCAAGTCCTCCGAGCCACAACAAAAGCTTGTGATGAGCAACGGGAGAGAGACGTACTCACAATGATGCCTGTGTCTCTGTCTCTTCTGTCCTGTCAGACAGAGCGGGAGTCTCCTCAGAGTTTCCAGGCTGCGATCAAACACAAACAAACAAATCAATGAGCGCTCCAGGTGAACAGCATTACGTCCCTCAGCGTCTCTGAGATGATCCTGTCTGGAGTAAGCAGACCACAGCACACGGGAATCCAGCGTGAGGTGAACCAGTGTGTGTTTTCCAGGTGGTCTGTCCCGCACTGACTGACTCCGCTCTGTTATAGAGGAGTCAGATGAACCCACCAACACTGTGATGGGAAACTTTCAGAACTGTCTGTGCAGGTTAAGAGAGAGAGAGAGAGGGAGGGAGGGAGGGAGGAGAGGTAAAACAGCGAGTGGGAGGAGAGGGGAGGTGACGGCTGAGAGTCCTAACAAAGACTCGGCCCGTATATAAAGAGTCAACTCTTCTGTTTATATGAGAGAGAGAGAGAGATGTGGCATAACAGTGGCAGCAAACTACTAGAAAGGTTTCTGGACAAATCCAGGCCTTTTTCTCAGATCCTACAAAGTCCTACAAAGATGAGGGTTGTTCTTAAAATATGCAAACATCAGCATAATCTCAAACCACTTTTCGGTTGATGTTGTATTCAAATAATTTAAGATGCAATTAAGCCTGGAGTAATGATGCTGAAAATTCAACTTTAATCACAGGAAAAAATATCTTACAATATTTTCACATAGAAAACTTTATTAAGTTTAATAAGTTTAAACTGTTATTTTAATTAGGAATAACTTTTAACAATTTTTATGTATTTTGGTCAAATAAATGCACCCTTGGTGAGAAGAATAAAACTTATTTCAGACTTATATCCACTAAATACCATTAAAACATCATATATATATATATATATATATGAGCAATAGTATAGCATCAAACTTTGTCCTATCAATAGTACATTTCCCAATTTTGTCCTGCATAACAGGTATATTCACATACAATGAATCCAATGACATAACTAATAATAATAATAACAAAGCCAGTCTATAACCTTCAGTCCCAGCTACCTTTATGACTACAAACAAATAAAAAAAATAAAAATATTATACTGTTGAAGTATGTTTTACAAGAAAATACTTATTCAGTCTTTTAAACTGCAATATGTCTTGTTTAATTCAGTGTTTCTTGTGAAATAACTACTTTTCAAAGAAATCCTACACCAGTGTAGTTTGAAAATGTTTTTCTTTACTATTACATCATTCTGCTTTCCCTGAGCAATAACTTTATCCTTTGATTGCAGTCTCCTTTGTGCTTTTCTGTTGAGAGTCTGACACTTTGTGTTAGTAGTAAGTGTGCTGTAAACCTCTTCAGGTGATGTAGTTTGACATCTGCTGCAGGTGTGTGTGTGTTGAACACTGACTGAAGGCTATTGTTGGCCTTTCGGTGGCAGATTTCTCTCATTTTCCGCACTCCCTGATCTTTGGCCGGCCGTGAGCACCTGTCACTCAGCAGATTTCTGGAGCAGCACATTCTTTTCTGCATGTAACTTTCCAATTTTTATAAAATTTGTATTTGTGGCAGTGGATATTTCGGCCCCTGGCAGCCCAGATCAGAAACACATGAATGTCTCGACGCCTTCAGGGACTTCTTCACTGATATTTCCACCAAAAATACATATTCACCCTCAAAGAGTTTCGAACCTGAATGAGTTTGAATTCTACTGTTATTCTTTCTTAGTTAACTGAGTAATATCTAATTTGAGAACTTGTTAAAAAGCAGGAGCACTGAGTTCTGCTGCAGGGATATTTTGCATATGTTTAATAACACTCATATAGATGAAGTATAAATATGGAATTCCTCCAAAAGTATATTTTAACCTGTGCACAATGCCATTTGTCTGAAGAACTAAATATATAAATAAGACTGAATAAATGCTTTATAGACATAAACTTAAACAATTAAAAATGACAAAATTACTTAAACTAATTAATACAAAAGTATAAGAATAAAATCTTTCTCGTCTATCACACGCAATCATTTTTAATTAGGATTTTTTGTAACAGAAAGCTTTAGAAAGAGGAATGAAATTGATTACTTGGGTGGCATAATGTTTAACAGAGGTCTGTTTTTCTGAATATGACTCGGCGTGCTGTTCTGATCCGTGGACGCTGGGGGTTAAATCAAAGGTCCATCCGCCTGTCACATCTGCACTCGTCGCACTCTCTCTTTCCCAGAAGGGTGACTCATTACTGCTTCTCTGCAGATTAATTGATTTTCACAGCTGTCTTTTACATTAGTGTTCGTCCCGCCCACGACTCAAGCAAAGAATCCCAGGAATTCCTCCCAGCTCATGTGTTCAGTGTTTTACTCTCCTCGTCTCCGTGTATCCTGTAGCTGCTCTAATTCCTCATTATCTCATCAATTCAGTCAAGCACAATTCTCACATCCTCTTGCTGATTAACTGTTGATTCGCTCGACACAAGGATCTCGAGTGCAAGAATCGTCTTTAACAATCTTTCTAACACTGTTAGCGTAAAAACATTTATGCGTTGTTAGTGTAACAGTTCTGAAATGTAACAACTTGGAACGTTCAGAGAACATTCAAAAGTAACATTCCACTAATGTTTGAATGCATAACCAAAAGAAACATTTTTAAAAACTGGTCATTTTAAACGTCCAGAGAACGCTCAGAGGGACATTTTCAAAAATTAACCGGAATGTTAGAAAAAAAAAAAAGAAAGAAAAGAAACTAGCTGTGTGCTGTTTTTCAAGACACTTGCAAAAGCTTAAAATATGGGGTGTTACTGATGGATTTTAATGTTAATAAACATTTTTGTAATGGAAATAGGATATGAAACCACCACCAAAAATGCATTGACATTTGCACAATAATAGAATGTTTGATGTTGTTTGCTTGCTTAGCGTGCTTTTTAGAAGAGCATCACGTGTTTATGAATTCTTTCAGATTTTGACAGCACTTATATCATTCAGATGAAGAAAGCGAGGTGACTGTCTCTTTGAAGGTCTCGGGAATAATTTAAAGCTGTTTACAAAATAACTAAATTACCCTCTGTTATGTTGAGCTTCACTCTTTCACTTGTGTTTAAAGTCAACATGAAAGCAAAAACATTTTTATAACCTTGTTCTCAGTGATTCATCAGTTCACAAGATATAATAAAAAGTTTGTCTTCGTAATCATCCTCAAACAAGCTCCGCCTCTGAAAGGACTTGCCTTGTTTGTCATCAGTCTCCGCCCCCTCCAGCCATGCCTACATTTCACAAGCCAATCGGTTCTCAAAAGACAACATCAAGTACTAGCCTCCTTTATTATTACTTTTATTATTATTATTTCTCATAAACAGAAATACATCAGATTACCGGATGCAAACAGACTAAACGTTATGTAGGTATTTCTAACTCTGCTTTTGATGGGTTTTGCGAAAAAACACAAAAAAAGCACTGAAGTGTTCTGTTTGTGTTTATTAACGCTGGCGAATGCAACAGATTTTGAAGTCATTTAGCTCAAGGCAGCCTGTTTTCTCTTTGAAAAGAACAAAATAAAAGTCGTCCTATTTACAAAACAACTGACTCACTGACAGCGTCTGTCACTGGCTGCTGGCGCACTGTATATCTGATGTGCACTAGTTAGTGTGCAATAGCATGCAGACTCATATTTTACAGGTATGTCAGAAGCTGCTCTTTACATGCAGTCACACAGGTCTTGTCTACCTGTTTCAGCCCCTGTGGTCCGCACACACACACACACACACACACACATGCACTTATATAAGGGTTTCGTGTTGAGTTGGAAAAAAAGACCTCATTCGGGGGCACTCTGTAGAGTATACTTTACCTGCATATAAACAGGTGAAAAAAGTCTTTCCTGGCAGGAGGCGTGAAGTGGGGACAGCGCCAGGAAAGCTGTTTTAGATTCATCCAAAATTACTGGCTTTTGGCAGCGAGCGGCATACACAAAACAAATGTTCACTTTTAATCTTACTGCTTTTTTCCCCCCGTCTCTCCCTCCCTCGCTCTCTCTCATGTCGTCTAATCTCTCCACGAATCCAAGGACGTTTTATTGGAACGACCGTATCGGATTCTATATTGTCTGCTAAACATGGGAGCGAAACTAGACGACATTTACATATACAGACTTCCCAGAATCTGTCCGTGAAAGCGTTTCCAGATGTTTAAGTCTTTCAGGATTCAGAATCTTAATGCATCTTATTGTGAACGATTAATTGGTCTAATTGGTCTAATGCAATTCAACACGTCTCATAGATGCTTGTCTTAAAGGGACAGTTCAGGCAAAATTCTATCAATATTTGCTCATCTTCAGATTGTTACAAACCTATATGCTTGGCTTTCTTCTGTAGAACACAAACAAAGAAGAATGTAGGTTGATGGTACCCATTGACTTCCATGGTACTTTTCGTAATATAATGGAAGTGGGTGCCGTTTAAAAAAACGTATTTTGTGTTACAGGTTTGAGGGACAGTAAATTACAATATTTTCATTTTTGGGTGATCTTTTCCTGTATAGGTTGACAGCAGCCATACCATGGAAGTCATTGGGTACCGTTTGGTCACCAACCTTCCTTAAATATTCTTCTTTTGTGTTTAATAGATAAAAGGAATGAATAGAGGTATGGAACAGTTTGAAGGCAAGTAAATGAGAGAATGTTCTTTTTTGGGTGTACTGTTTCTTTAAGGTTTGGTGTGATCAATAGAACTAAGCATAAGAGTCTCAGAGAGCTGGCTCGGGACGGGATAAAGCAGAAAATATCCCCCGTTGTTCTTCATCCCAGAATAAAGACACATTCGGCAAGTGTCTTGGCTGCTTTTCCGTGGACTTCGCTCAGTTCTGTCCAGGAGTCATAAAGTATTATATCACACCATTTACTTTACGATTCAGACTCGAGCAGAACAGAACGTCAAACTGAAAACCCTTTTGTCACATTAATGCATCTTTTTTTGTTCTTTGTAGTAATTATAAGCAGAGTTTGTTTCTTAAGATTATAGAGAATTACAGCTCAGAGCCACAGAGACGCTGCTCTGATACTTTAATGTAGATACTTGATCTGAGTATGAATGTGAATGCACGTGACACACGAGTCTTTATGATATTACAGTTGGAAGTGTAAATAAAGATGAATCCCTACTTCAGATATCAACATGACAAACCAAAATTCTTTAAATAATACTAAAATTTAAATGTATGTCATTTGTGTAATGTGTAATTTTTTTGGTCAATATATATATTAAGTTTTCCAGAATATATATGTGTGTATTGTGTGCCTTTAAATGTATGTATTTATAATTATATACATAAATAATATATATTAATAAATGTAACATATCTGTCTTAAATATATGCATGCATGCATGTATGTGTATTTCTATACACATAATAAATAAATACATATATATTTATATATATATATATTTTTTTTTTTTTCTTGATGTTTTAAGATATTAATATTGCTCAGATATTGCTATTTTATAGCTCAGGAGACTTTATAGATATATAGATTTGATATATAGATATATTAATAGTGATAATGAGGAACAGGGTGGATTTGACTTTTGATGTCAAGTCATGTCAAGCCTGAGCAAAGAGTAAGACACTGTTGAGATCTCTTGTGAAATGCTTGAGGAGACACCTGTGAGAACCATAAACTTTCATAAATGGACAAATATAAAAAAGTTGTTAGTTTTGACTTTGATCAGGGAGAAAAATTACGGAGATCCCGTTTGTCATTTTTCTTTTCTATAGCCTAAGGCTTGATGTCCTTCTCAGTTCTGTTATTGCACAATAATGACACTCACTTCAACACGTCTGGCAGCACACGAAGATCCAGAGAGCTACAACACATGACTTCACCCTCAGCTGAAGCTCTTCCCATCTGATCTGATCTGATCTGCTCTCAGACAGCGAGGATCAATGCTGATTTACTGTCATCTCTATCGCAACCCATCTCAAACACCCAACAACATACTTTCCGAGCCGTGGACTGGCGCACGGGACAGAGAGAAGCAAACTCACTGAAGAGATCTCTGGAATATCTCAGTGTTTTCTCCTTCACAGCAACAGATGCTGCTCCTGAGAAAGTGAGTAATCTCGCCGAAGGAAATCTCTACAAGCTCTCTTACTGAGTCACTTTCAGTGTCTGGTTTCATTTCTCATCACAAAACAAATCAAGGTTATTTCTATTAAGTATTGAATAAACTAAATAACAAATGAATGCATTTATTTTTTCATTTAATCGTTAGAGCCTGATGAATTCTGGAGTGAATTGAAGCTCTGAGAGTCCTGATGAGAACACAGAGAGTCTGGAGTGGGAATAAAGTATTGCCTTCTCCTTAAACTCCAACACAGAGCCAGCGATCCACATTTTTATACTCCTGCTGTATCACACCTATATCTGTCTAAAATTAATCAACTGAGACAGACTTGGTGAAAAGTTCAAAGTCAACTTATTTGAAGTAGTTATTGCTCTCTGATGTGATCCTATATTCACTTTCTGGTAATATAGAGTAATATTTTGTAATAATCAAAATAAAAAAGTCAGAATATTCACAATATGAATGCTAACAATTCTCACTAAACTAATCTAGCTTTATATTTTTATTGTATGACCACTGAATGATATTTACACTGATATTTAAAACTTAAGTATCAAATGTAAAAAGTGCCATTATATAAAGGACTTATTGCTTTATGTGATCCTTGTCTGTTCTTAAATAAATAGAGACCTAACCGCAGTGTTAATGTGCAGCTATGACTGATTTGTGCATTACAAACTTCAACAAAACTAATCAGCTGAGCCTTGAACAAGATCAAACTACAGTCCCAAAAGTAAAAAGGTTAACTGACTAAAGTACGTGTTCCTAAATGACTTGTTGTTCAAAGTAATTAAAGACGTTTCTAGAGCTACAATATAAATGATAAACATCTCAGCAATTAGACATTTATCCAGAAAAACAGACACCCTTAAAAATAAAGCTGCTACATGATGTCCTTGAACCTTTACCATCTGAAGAACCCATCAGTTTCACAAAAAGTTCTTTGTGGCGAAACAAGGTTCTTCAGACGATAAAAATGTAAGAAAGAGATGCTGAATGGCTCTTTGTGGAAGCTTTTGAGGCACCTTTATGTTTAAGAGTGTACCGGAGGACACAAAACATCAATATTTCACAAACACACTGCATTACAAGTGAAAAATACTCACTGTAGTGATTCAGTCCTCAAAGTTGCCTTAACAATCCATAAGATTACTTCTGCTGCTCGAAATCTTTGGGTTTATTGTCCTGAAATCGGTCTGGAGTTTGTCCTGATGTCAGGTGAGAGAGAGAGATGATGCTGAGCCTTGCTGAGCTCCTCTGCTACTTCTGAAGCACATCAATGTTCAAAGTATATATATACGAGCTTCAGGGCTGCTTCTGACATCACTGAGTAGTCAACATCACCGCCTCACACACACGACATGCTGCATATGAAATCAGACGAAGCCTCCACACACACACACACACACACACACACACAGACAGACATAAAGTGTGGGTTGTGGGGTTTTATATCCAACCGTACGCCAAAGTAACTTGTGCCTTTTTTTAAAACAAGAAAATCATATGTTATTCATTTTTCACAGTGTTTTGTGTGTGTGTGTGATTCACACCGGTTGGGAAAAAAAAAAAAAATTAGAATCACACACACATACTTTCCCAGAAAACTTGCCCGGTCGCGTCACTGCTGCACACGGCGATACCCGACACTGTTATTTCACCAGAGTAAACTTTTCTCAGGAACATTAATATTATCATTTAAAAGCCAAATGTGAAAACAGCTAGCCCTGATTGTCTCTGTGATGTGGTGTTAAACAGCGAGTCGAGCCCTCGTGCTGAGCGTCACAGCTAATCTGAGTGGAGCGGGAGCTATGTTTAGTTGCGGACGCTGCTGGTGGTTTGGGCTTTACTGCAGCCGCTGGCCCGGGCCGTGTGTATATGGCCTGCTAGTGTTCCCTCGCTGACTGGGAAGGGCACCGCAAACACTGAAAACACCAGACCATTACAGTATTAAGGTCTGGACGGAGTCTGTCTGGACTGAAGTGGAGATTATTGGTGGTGTGATACCGAGTGTTTATTTACTTGTGGGTTAGGAGTGAGAAGCGGATGTGCATGAAGTCGATCCCCATCCTGCCTGTGAAGCATGTACTGGGTTGGCTTTGTTTTTAGCTGGGCTTGGTAGGGTCGAAGTAATTGCACCACCGTATTATTAAATGCAATTTGATGACTTTAGTAAATTGTGTTCGTTGACTTGAATTAATAATAAAAAAAAAAGCATTTATTAATCTGCGTTTTATGAAGGCTCATATCTGTTGATATTATTTAATGGACCTGAACGCAAAAATAATTTAGTCACCTTTAAGTCGTTCCAAACTTGTATGAATTTCTTCGATCACTAAACACAGAAGCTATTTCGGAGAATGTGTTTGGTCAAAAAAGTTGACAAATTAATAATGGTTTAGTTACCTTTATTCTTCAATATGAGTAAATGATGACAGAGTTGTATTCTTTGGTTAACAGTGATTGAGAAGGTATTAACCTGAAGTCTTTCTCTAATGGTTTGGGGTTTTTCTGGCAACCGATCGTGAACCTGGAGCACAAAACCATCATAAGGGTCCATTTCTTTGTTTCAAAATTGAGATTTATACATCATCTGAAAGATGATTAAATGAGGATAACATCCGGCTACGATACAGCTATGTGAAAATCTGAAACCTGAGGGTGGCAAATAAATAAATAAAACATTAAAGAATAATGCCTTTCTTTAATTATGTTTTGATGTATGTATGGTATAAGATTTACAAAATATCTTCATGGAACATGATCTTTACTTAATATCCTAATGATTTTGGTCATACAACAAAAACATAAAAAAATAAATAAATAAATATATTGTGGTGTATTGCTTCTGATGACAGCTATTGTGCTCATTTTATAATGCGTTTATAATCAATAACAAACATTGCAAAGAGGCAACCTAAAAAGAACACCTGCAGAACATCCCCTAATGGTTATTTATATAGTTCTTAGAATGTGCAGGTTTTTCATGAGAACAAACAGATATAGAACGGTCCTCTAAAGTTTGTACATGCCTCTTGTTTTGTTTTGTTTTTTTGGATCAAATGATCTTGGGATCGCCGAGAGCTTGGGATCATGGGAACTTTCACAGAGCGTGCTCTATTACGATTCATCTATTACCTAATTGGTTCTGGGAACCAAAAAGTGTTGGATTCTAGGATTCTGCCTTTCTCTGCTAAATGGATCAGACGTTGAGAGGACAGAGGAGAATTTGGTTGTATGTGCTGAGCAGCTCAATATAAAGTTGGACAAAGTCAGCAATTGGATCCTGATACCTGGCGAGGCGTTCGATGCTCATCGGTTCTCAATCATCTGCTCTGGTTACGACCGATGTTAACCAGCACTCATCAGAACCACCAGAACACAACAAAAGACAGACTGATAGCATTTTACACGACTTCAAACCCATGGTAAAACATGATATCAAGGGGTAAGAGTTTTTTTTTTTTTTGGATGTATACAGTACACATACATATATTATGTAAACATAAGCGTATATTTTGCATGCGATTAATCATTCAACAGCACTAATAATCAATAAATCATGATGGATTTAAAGACTGTGTCTTCCTGTGCTTTTTGGGTGCGCTATTTCTGTCTCAGGACATGTTTAAGGCTGAAAGTTATTGTATGAAAGTACATTTGGACTGTTGAAGGAGCAGCTCTGATGAATCTGGAGACTTCTGGAGGCCCGGTGCTGTGTGGTCCGTCTCTAAACACTTCTCAAACGCTTTGATCTGAGACTTTCTTCTCCACTTTCACCTGCTCCTTCCTCAGGATGTGACTGGAAACACGCACCTGGCAGCGAGGCTGGGTTTCAGTATGTTCGCATGTACAGCGCCTTCCACCTTCTTTCCAGACGAGAGCGCTTCTGACCCGGAGGTCAGCTGAATTCCTCAGCACTTTTTTCCCCTTCGGAGGTTAATGGCTGTGGTTTCTGTGGAAGACAGGTATTTTATACTCATACCAGGCATCCCGCTTTAAACACATCCATCTCTTTGAAGGCACCAGAAAGAAGATGGATGTTATGGGGTCAGTCCAGGGCCTCCATCACATGTTCCTCTGCTTGCGGGTCCAACAGAAACCAGGGATACTTTAATAATCAAACACTCGCAGGGAAAGTGAACGAGTTCGTTGGTCTGTTGGCTGGCATCAGAAGTCAAGTAGATGCTTTTTCAGGCCGACAGAAAGACAAACTGCTCAAAAAAATCTCAGGATACCAACGGATTTAAACAGAATTGGACCCCATTGACTTTTCTTATATGGCAGAAACAGCCAAATCAGCATATTAGAGTGATTTCTGAAGATCATGTGACACTGAAGACTGGAGTAATGAAGCTTTAAATTCTATTTTAAAGTATATTCAAATAGAAAACTGTTATTTTCAATTGCAATAATATTCATCTTTTTCTGTATCTTTGATCAAATAAATACAGTCCAGCTCTTTAAAAACTTCTTTGAAATCTTACTCATCCCAAACTTTAAAAAGCATAATGTAATTTGACGAAATTAGCACGCCGCAACTAACTGACCGAGAAAAAGTCTCTTTCATAACCGTATAACACATGCACTCGGCTGGAAGAATTCATTAGCGAGATGTGATATTGCTCATCAAAATGTCGCAAATAGCTGAAAGAAGATGCAATATGTTGTGCATTTAACAGACTCTCTGCTTTATTGCAGCAGCACTGAGAGCAACTGTACAGTTAAAACACTTCCACATGTGTGCGTTCACGGTTTGTTGTGGAGACAGAGCTTAAATAGACAGATATGGAACGCATTTTAGTCAACTACAATAAGAAGCCTCTTTGAAGGAACATAATTAAGACCAGTCTGTGCTAATTGAATTAGCTCAAGATGCTCCTGATTACTTCTCGCCCACTACAAAGAGGAAGTTGTCACTTTAGATGTATTTTAATCACATAATAAAAAACTAATAACAGTCTATGGAAAAATAGAGGTGTTAAAAGTATATTTGACGGGGTTAAGCTGTTGAATTAACTTAAACTAAAATAATAGGATACATTTTTTAAATAATAGAAACATTCTAGTAGAAATATATATATATATATATATATTTCATTGTGCATTCCACAAGTTGGCTTATTTTTTGAGAAAAAAATACAGCTAACTAACATTATAATAACATAATATCATAATAAAAGGCAACATTTATTAATAAAACGTTTTTTTCAAAAAGTTTGTCTGTATATATATATATGGAAATGACAAAAATATAAAAAAATAAAATAAAAAAGTATTTAAAAATGTCTTTAAATTTACTTATAAATTTATTTTTACTGAAAAAGTTTATTAATTTAATTAGTTTAAAATAAAATTAGAATGATTTAATTCAAATTAAAAAACATAAGAATAAAAAAAATGTAAAAGAATCAAAAGTAAAATTCTAATGTTATTGGCACTTAGCTGTCACGTTAAAGTCATATTTAATCCAAAAATCTAATTCTTTCATCATTTATTCACCTTTATGGCAATTCAGTCCAGTATAATTTTATTTCTGGGAAAACAAAAAAGATTACATTATACCCAGCAATTAAAGTCAGGGAGTCACTCAATCATCATATAGACGTCAAATAATGTTAACAACACCAAATATAATAACTGATTTTGATGCATGAGTTACAAATGTGAAGATCTTTAGTAAATAATGAGATATATTTTGGTGTATAAAGAGATGCAGAGTCAAATGAACTTACGGCTTACTGTCTTTACACTGCGTAAACTTTTTGCTGAGCGTTTTTATGTTTCACATTTTAAAAGTCAAACACGCCTGGAATGGCACAAGGATGAATAACCAATGTCAAAAAGTTTTTCTTTTTCCGTGAACTACCCCTTTAATTCTGCAGAAAAACCCCTCTTGCAGCCAAACGTACAGGAACAAATCTTATTTTAAAATTTCATGGTTTGCAACCACTTCCAAGAAACCTAAATCCCTCCTGAATCTGCAGTCCTTTCCACTCGACCCAGATAGAGTCTGAGCTTCTAAACTCCAGCACGGAGCTGTCATTAATTAGCGCTGTTCACTCCTGCTATTAATAGCGGCAAGATGCGTCTGATTTCAACAGCCGAAAGCCATCCAGAACTGATCTTCTCATGTAGAGCCAGGCATTCAGCAACACTTTCTGGTTTGTTTCTGGCCCGTCTCATGGATAATGTAATGTAATGTAATAGTGCATTTATTGTGCATTGTTTGCTGCATGTCAGCATGAATTCTCCCACCGTTGGTTCCTGGAGCGCTGGAAAACACACCAACTGGCATCTTCCTCCATGAGCCGGCCCTGGAGTTACAAAACAGTGCTGCTGAACTTAATCATCTTCATTTAGGGACAGGACACACTGAAAAAAAAGAGTAAAATTTACAATAAAAAAGTAGTTGCCGTAATTCAACCTTAAAAAAAATGGTAACGTTTTAAGAACAGATACCATCCAGGGTGGAGTCAAGGAGCCCCAGGGCGGAGCAGAAAGCCAGGGCGGAGCTGGGTGGATCGGGCGGGATTGGAACGGAGAGCACAGAGAGGTTAACAACGGCCTCTACGGTCAAGACATTACAAGCTGTGGGCCAAGGCACAGCAGGCAGGACAGACACCCTCCAGGGCGGAGCAGACGGGACTGGAACACCGAACTCAAAGAGGTTAATGATGGCTTTAGAGGTCGTGACAGGACAGTCTGAGAGTACTGAAATGGCTTCCATAGCCATGACAGGACTAGACGAGGGTTCAGTGACTTTATAAGGTTGCCTTATGGCCGTGGCAGGGCAAGACCTTCGTCTTCAACGATCTCCGGGGCCGTAACGAGACAAGACAAAGACTTGGGGGCAGCTTCCTTAGCTGTAGCAGGGCAAGGCATTTCTACTATGGCGGCCCTCAGGGCCGTGGCAGGGCAGAGCGAGAGATCATTGGCCTCCATTGCTGGGACTAGACAGGTCAAGAGTTCAACGGTGGCCCTTCTGGCGTGGCATGGCTAGACGAGAGTTCAACATCCTCCGTGGCTGTAACTTGATGTTACAAGGACTCAGAGACGGTTTCCATAGCCGTGGCAAGGCAAGGTGAGGGCTCAGTGGTGTAAACCAATAGTCGTGGGGCTTGTGCAGCCACTGGCGTTCTCCAGGGAACTTACGGCACCCGTCAACACCTTGGGGTTTAGGGCAGCCACCGGGGGGAACCTCTGAGGGATCAATGACCGACACCTCTAGCATTAAAAAAATCTATATGAGAACAATGACCGGTCGTTTGCAATTGCTAAAAATTCTCGGATATGATTCTCCAGCGATCGTGTACCCTGCTTGTGTGTGAATACGATTGGTGGTCTAGTGGTGTCTATACTTGACCATTGTCCACATGAAAAGCTGCTGGATCTTTGTTTGGCATAGTATTCTTTAACAAAATGGAATGGGGTGCGTGGATCCAATGAAAGCTTTATTGGAAAACATGGTAGTACAGGCAGGGTCAGACATCAACAAACAGGAATGGTGGAGGCAAAACACAAGAATAATCCTGAGGGATAGCATGGGTCGGTCAAGAGACAAACAGAATCCAAAGGGACAAAACAGAGAAGAAACCAGAAACCAGGCGGAGATCAGAACACAGGGGAAAACTCACAAAAAAAACAAGACAAGAAAAAGGAACTAAGAAACGCTCAATACTCAGCAGTTAGATTAAAAAACACAAATAGCTTTTAAAGTGGAGTTGATCAGGTGTTATGAAGACAAACAAGTGGGCAGTGACAAAACAAGGGGAGCACTAAAACAGTGGGGAACACACTTCATAATAAGAGTCCTTAGAACACGACATGGGAACAAAGACACAATGGGGGACGCATTTGACAATAAAATACCTAAATATGACAGGGAAACACAGACAGAGCTAACACACACATAACGAAATCCGGGAGTGCCATCTACTTGAGTTCATGTCACGGAGACTGGACGAGAAATGAATGATCTGAACGAGTCCCCTTGTAGCGTGACGGATAAACTCGAACGCAGAGAAACGCGAGCGAGCGAATTAATCACGCGCTTTGATCTGAGAACGCTCCCGAAAGGAGTAGAGATTTCCACCAAGAAACGTGAGCCTGGATAGAGTTGGGACCTGACGGGGAGAGTCTGGTGCTGGAGAACACCGGTTTCCTGTTTAAATACCTGCCTGAGGTTCCTTCCGGGTCCTAGTGCCCTCTGGTACGTGTGACAGTTCATGTGCACTCCAGCTGGTGATCATGACATAAACGTAGGTTTAAAAACGTTTTTTAAAGTTGAAAGTGATGTTAAAAAAAATTGCTATCAATTTTATCTGCACGGACTGCCACAGCTCCCTCTATGGTGACTTCCTGTTTGGCGGCCAATAAAGCGGGAGCCTGCCAAACAGAAAGTCGTGAAGTATTGTTTGCTGTAGCGGACTCTGCTGTATTTATCCTGTTTTCATCCTATTGTTCTTGCAGTTGTCTTTACCATTGCCATTGCCATAGCCTTGCCTTGTTTTCATTGTCTTGTTTCATTTATTATGATAGATCGCCCTCTTGGATTTTGACCCTGGGCTGTTACCTGTGTTTTTCGAATGTTTCGCGGGCTGCCGTGACCATTGCTTGGATTCTGGTTTACGATTCTGTCTCGTACTTGGATATATCTGTTTTCTGGTATTTGGACCTTGCCTGTTTTGACTTTGCTGTGTTACAATAAATCTGCACTTAGATCTACAACGCTTGTCTGAGTCCGGCCCTTGTTACAAGTTTTTTTTCCTGACCCCACTGGCAGACCTTTAGTCTTATTTTAAGATTATTTTAATGACTTTAACTGATCTGGCAGAACTGTAGGATTATTAATGCATTTGTTGAAAATGTCACAGGCCCCGTTCTTCACAGAGCTGTAAGCTTTCCAGAGCTTTGTGGGAGGAAAACTGAACAATAATGCTGTTTAGTTCCAGAACGCTGTGATGAGACGCTCTCTGTGTGGCCCACTTTTAGCATGAAGCTTCCCATAGAAAAGAAAATTCACAAATAAGGCCTCGCAAATATCTCACTTATTGCCTATAAACAGAAGCGGGATTAAACAGAGAGAAAGTGATGCTGAGAGAGATGTTTCTCCCGAAAACATGACCCCAGTGAGTTACAGAAGAGATCTCAGCAAAGACATCGCAATATGACCTCAGAAACGATCTGAGCTGTTTTCTACATTGATTTTATATACTACTAATCCCAAAGTCTTGGATATGAGAGTTTATGTATTGATGCATTGTGTATTGTTGTAATGATGGGAGAAGCTAAGCTTTTCAAAACAATGCATCATTTTAACCAATTGCTTTGTAAAAATCTTTACTGTAAATAACCGGTAAATTCATTCTGGCAATTACCACCTCATTACATGGCTACAAATATATAAAACATATTCATCGTTTTGATTTGTCTCACTATAGTGTTAATGATACTGTTTAATTTGCATTGTTGTGCTGCTGTAACATTGTAAAGCGCAGAAATGTTTTGTTTTCATTACATTGTTGTAGAAAAATGTATAAATATTTATATACAGATTTAACACCTTTTTAAAATAAAAAATGTTACTTTAAAAAACAAAAAGGTTTATGTTTGATGAGCTTAAAACTATATGTTTAAAAAACGTTACTTAAGAGTTCAAGTTGGAAACGTGAAATACTTTAAAAACGTCAAAATACTTAAAAATCTGATGTAAATAGGCACAATATGTTTTACAGTCTACATAATGTAATTCTGGCTTTATATCTTGCAAACCTGACTTTACATATCTTGATTCTTACTTTATATCTCACAATTATGAATTAAAAAAATTTCAATTCTGTCTTTATATCTCGCAATTCTTACTTTATACAATTCTGAGAATTTTGAGCCAAAGAAAAAAAATCTGACTTTCCTTCTCAGAATTGTGGTCTTATTTCACGCAGTTTTCCACCTTGCTAACTAAAACTTTTAAGTTTAATCAACTTGACAGTTTACGTTACTTAATGTTAAGTGGCAACTTGAAAATTAAAGATATAAGGGTATTTTATTTTTTTTAATTGAGCTGTATACATCACTGAATAAATACACTTTCCATTGATGTACTGTATGGTTTGTTAGGATCGGACTGTAGATACATAGACAGACAGATACATCTATTTGACAATCTGGAATAAAAAAAACTTTTTTACTCACTTTTAAAGTTGTCTAAATTAAGTTATTAGCAATACATAT
Source organism: Enteromius viviparus (assembly GCA_032353835.1). NCBI lineage: Eukaryota > Metazoa > Chordata > Actinopteri > Cypriniformes > Cyprinidae > Enteromius > Enteromius viviparus. The sequence goes on along the minus strand of JAUCNO010001091.1, from coordinate 11,880,981 downwards.
CACTAATCAAAAATGAAGTTCTGATATATTTATTCTAGAAATATACAACAATCATTATGGAATATAATATTTACTTAATATTCTAATGATTTTTGGCATAAAAGGACAATGGATGATGATTTCTTGGCTATTGCTACAAATATACCTGTGCTATACTCATGCTTTTGTGTTACAGGATCACATATAAGATAAAATCCTCTTTCTTCAAGATGTATAGAGTAGATTTCGGCCTGTAGATGCTGGACTGTGAGTGCACAGGGGATTCCCTGCAGGCCAGACTCAGACAGACGGTTCTGGATAATACAGTAATGACAGGGAACAGCGCTTCGTGTGTGCGGCTGCTGTGGTTGCTGTTTCACAGCTCAGAGTCTTTCTCTGGCCAGTGTTTCCACCTCCATCCCTGACGCATGCCATCTTTCCCCCGCTGGAGGCTCCGCTTGTGAGCTGCAGCTCCGGAGGAGACCAGGAGTGAGTGTAAATGTCACATCTGTCTGAAATAGAGTCAGGCCTTTATCGAGATGAGTCACTCACGCCTCCGCCATTCTTTACGACAAAAAGTGCTAAATTTGGGTCTGTGGCATTTGAACTGACTTATTCAGATAGAAGCGATCATGGGTCACATCAGAGGCTGGACCCGTGGTGCTAGAAACACACTTTACACAAATACAGACGCAAATGTATTTCAAGCCGGTATTTTAGTTCTAGCTTAAGTTTTAGTTCGGGTTGTTTTATTATGTTTAACTAAATTAAAAAACACTTTTTTTCGATGGTACACTTTAGACTTTCTACTAACAATAAGTAACATTGTAACTACATGTCAACTAGCAGTCATTACAGTATTAGTAGACTGTCTGCTTATCTTCTCACAACATACTACATCCTGACTATCAGAAACTTTACAAGTGAATTTCAACTTATTCTGTTTACCCTAAACCTACCCTAACAGTCTGCTTTGAGAGTTAGTACACATGTAGTTGACATTTAGTTACAAAGTTACTTATACTTAGTAGAATGTCTAAAGTTTCAAAATAAAAAGTACTTGTTTCAGACTTATATCCACTAAAAATCACTAAAACATCATTGATTCTACTCTGAGAGTTAGTAGACATGTGGCTGAAAATGAATGAGAATTAGTTGACATGTAGTTACAAAAAATCATATTGTATTTCCAGCAACAATATATACAGTATATATATTTACATTCACAATTTTGGATTTAAAATTTCAATGTAGTTTGAGGAAATTTTAATGGTTGATAATCTGTTAGTATTTAGTTTAGAAAAATGTGTGTAATGTTTGGAAAATAGCTAGTTTTAAAGGGATAGTTCACCCAAAAATTAAAACTCACCCTTGTGTCGTTCCAAACCTGTAAGATTTTGGGTGAACTATCTCTTTAACTCTTTATCGGGCAAGGAACTATATTTGGTAACTTAATCGATCATTCATTAGAGCGATCTCGTGCCTTTCTGTGAGCTTGTGTAAGTGCATGGATTTCTTCCAGCCAATCAGCAGAACTCAGTCTACGTCACAGATGGCGACACCGTGGCATTTGACCAATCAG
>JAUCNO010001091.1:11865683-11879320 GCA_032353835.1 Enteromius viviparus | reverse complement strand
CTTTTTTAATAAATCTGCAAAAATGTCAACAATTCTGTGTTTTTCTGTCAATATGAGGTGCTGTGTGTACATTAATGTGGAAAAAACTGAAGTTAAATGATTTTAGCAAATGGCTGCAATATAACAAAGAGTTAAAAATGTAAAAGGGTCTGACTTTGGGGTAATGTATGACCCGGACATTCTACTGGGCTTTTAGGTTTTGACTCAGGTGAGATTCACCCTTCTGCAGCCCCTCGGTGCTGAATACTGTCCATTTAAAAGAGCTGCGGGGTAAATAAACACAGGCTGAGCTGAACACACGCATCTGTCTTCTGCAGTCTAAACAAACTCCAACCAAATACTCTATGTACTGTAAATAGCCTTTTGTGGAGTTATTTTTTCAGTGCCAAAAATAGAAAACATGGATAACATATTCATCTTTATTTCAGGGGGTGAACATATAAACTTCTCATCACAACACACACACACATCACTAAACCTCACACGGAGCCATTACGACAGAACTCTATTAAAATAAGTATGTCGTTCAAAAAAAAACTCGCAAAGCCCTTACCAGGCTTGTTAATTAAAACCAAGATTGGGTGAAAAAACTACATATTTCCAGGTGGGCCAAAGAAAACCCTTGAAGGTCGCAGCAATTATTTCACAAATGAATAAGAGCAGTGTGAAAATGGCAGCGAGTTCAAACAGAGGGACTTGGCATCCGTCCGCATGACGTGACATGTCAAATAAATGTCTGCAAAGTCCTCAAAACGCTTGTCCACTTTAGAAAAATGCATGCACTTTTCAATTAAAAAATGTCTCAGCTCGTCTCTTTTTTCTTGCACTGCCACCTCCCCCAATAAGGAAAGCTTAGTGTAGTACTGTGTCTTGTTCTTTTTGGCCAATGAGAGTGTAAAAGTGTCATTTGCTGTGACTGTGTGGGCCCTTATGGAGAGGAAAACAGCGCCAGAGCGGTGAAATCACTCCAGTAGAGAGAGAGAGAGGCTGCTAACAAACAACAAGAGCAAGAATTGCAGCAATACTTAATAAAAGTTGCAAAATGCAACGGTGATAAAAGACAAAGAGAAAACTCTCTTAGTAATCAATTTTTAAAAGAATCTTTTTGATTCTGAGCAATCGAAAGGTTTCATGGATGTTAAAGGTTCTATCCAAATTGCATACAAAACAAAATAAAAATAAATAAATCAAAATATTTGTCATAATAATAAATAAATTAATTAATTCAAAATATTGTACTTAATTTGTCAGTAAAAAACAAACATTCATACAACTAAATTTTATTTCAAATTTAAGTTGCTAAAATAAATGTGTTAAAATTGGAAATATATTTACCTTCAACTTTACCTAAATATATTTGAAATGAATTTCAGGGGCAAGAAAATATATTTCTGATCTTACAAGAGCCTAAATGCTAATGTGGATGGATTAGCCACGAGAGATTATGTTATATTCTATTATATTACAATTATTCATTTATGTTTATTTTTTATATAATTTTTTATGTTTATCCAGGATCATTTATATGTTTGTTTGGATTGGAAATATATGGAGGTTGAAATATATTTGAATTGATTTTAAAATGTATATTTTTAAATTGTATATTTTTAAAATGGCCACAAAATACAGTTGTAAAAAATAAATTTATGTAAATATATCAAAATTTCTTTTGGCTATTTATGTATATTTACACTTTTTGGGGGGTTTGTGATGATAATTAAAGAAAAAGTTCGGAATTACAGTATATAAAGATATTTTTTCTACTCCAGCTTTACAAAGTAATATGATTATATATATGTTCTATTTTTTAGTTTTTCATATATAAATAAATATAAACCTGAAATTGTATTCAAAATTGTGAAATATAAAAACTATATATACAATGAATGTCAGCAGGGTCCAATGTTGTCTTTACTACTTACAATTTCAAGTAGTCCAAAGACTTGTAAGATCAGATCAAGAGTGTGTGTATCATATCAGCTGTATTTGATCAAACTATCTTCATCCAGCAGTAGTCTCCCGTCTCTCAGAGGACGAGAGTTAAGTCTCTGTGACAGTTTTACGCACAGCATCATGGGTTCACGAGAGCGGCTGTGGTTGAGTCCGTGTAGCCGCTGGAAAGTTTGGTTAACCAGGGGTGGTGTCTGCATCCCACAGAGCTCCCGAGAGCAGAGCCGTGGGCGATTAATAGCCCTCTTTGTATTTGTTAATGTAGCTTGTTAGGCTTCGACCTTATATTGATGTTGTATATACAGTGGTCAATGTGAAAGCTGTTTTTATTCAGTAATAACTGTGTTTGTGGCGGGGAAAGTAAAGACAACATTTATGCACGTAGAGGTCAATTTTTCACACTTCTGACTAATATGGATTTTCTCTGTTTAAGTGAACGAGTTCGGTTTACTACATCGCGGCTATTGTCCAAAGCAAACCTAGACGGAATTACATTTGGGCTAGCATTTATACTGAAGCAATTTTCACTTAGAAATTGCTAGTAAATATAACAAAAAAAACTGGCAAGTGACATTACATTTTGAAGTAGAAAGACTGCAATAGAGTTGTCTTATAATAAGTATGATCTTTTACTTTAAAAATAAAGCGCAGTTCTTTAGTCATTTACTATTATATCCAGCTTTCAATGTTCTATTAACTTTCAACATTCAATTTGGCGATTCGTTCAAAAAATGATATGTTTAAATGTGTCCATTAAAAGAGTTAAAATGGACATTTTGGCCAAATTTTATTATATTAAATGGAAAATCTAAATGTCCCTGATATACAGCGTACAAGAATAACTATATAGAACCTTTAAAGTTTAATTGGACTGAAGTTCCGTTATATCCCATCAGAAGAATCAAGATTTCTACTTTTCCAGCACTTGAAAGTTTCTATGGTTTACACACACACACACACACACACACAAACATGTAGCTATTTCTGGAACCCAAAGAAGATATCTGTGAAAAACCATCTCAAGATGACACTGAAAAGACATTCAAGTCACCTTTATATCAACAACGGTACTTCATACAGTACATTTGATTTCAAAATGATGCAAACACTATTCAAATGCTGTAGAGAAATATAAAAAACAAGAGTTAACTTGTATTATGGCAGTGCCAAGTATTTAGTCTACTAAACCGTTGTTGGTTGCATTCGGTGCAGGACCTTGCAGACTGAGTGTGTTATTGTTTTCCCCTTTCGAAATGCTTTATCATCAAGATGCTTGCTACAGATGCAAAAACACAGAAAATCCAACCTGATGGACAACAGTTTCTGAGGCAGTATGTAAAAATAACTCACACAGAGTGAGGTCGTATTTATTTTTTAAAATGCAAAAATTTCGGTTGAAAGATTTTCAGACTCACTGGGCCTCGTTTATCAATCTAACGTAGAAGCGAGCGCAAATCCGTGCACAAATATCAACATGTGATTCATGAAACATTCGTACACTGCTGATCTCATCGTAAAAATGATTGCATGTTGATAAATGTGGTGGATGAAAACACGCCCCTAAAAACACCCCGGTTTAGAAGACTCACCCCTATAGTTCACGATACGGAGTAATAAAACCCAAAGAGGAAATGATCTCATTAAAGAGAAATGTTTTTTTCCTTAAATACACCAGTTAATCTTGTAATTGCAAACAATCATGCTGTATTAATTTATGTAATTTATATGACCAGATGTGAGATTTGATCATAGCCACCGCTCACATCAATACTGATAAGTTCCAAGTTTTGCGTAGAAACGATCGTGTCCCCAGTTTTTTTTTGTATGTTCGTTTAGAAAATGAGGCCCAATGACTCTGACCCTGGCGAAAAAAGCATGAGTTTTGTCGATTATCTATCGATCTCACAGACAAGGTTTAGCCTAGTCCTAGACTGAAATGTAAATCTGAGCGGGGTTAGCTGAAAGAAACTTTCGTAAGATGCACACAGTAAAGTTTTTCCTATGGCATGTTTATAAAAATGACTTCAATGTCCTAACTGAACTATGACCTAACCCTGGTTTAGGCTAAGCCCCTAAATGTGTGTGTGTCACTGAGATTTTTATGCTTGGGTTTGCGTAAATATCTTTGTTGTTCCCGAGTGATCTAGTGTCTCAGATGCTGTAAATCTCACCTGGTCTTCTTGGAAACGGTTTAGCTCCTCAGGAAAGGTTGGAGGCACAGTAAAAGCTGTGTGGAGCCTGTGGCTCTAAAGGGCCCGACAGACGTCTCCCCAGTGGTTGTCTCCTCACAGACAGCGCCGTTAAAGATTAACACCCTCCTGACGAGAACAGTGCCTCTGGATACCTGAAGCTCCATTCACGGTCCCTGCGGTCAGAGTGGCAGACGGGTCCCGCCACGGAAAATATGATTCATTTTTCAACAAGTCCTCGACCCATAATGCCTGCAGTAACCGTACACTCACAGATCGATAAACGACAGGAGACAGATCCCACCACAAACCTTCATTTAACATGTTTTCTCGCTTGTGGTTGTCCTGCGCTGAAATGTTAAAGGTACGCTTAATTACTTTCCTTCATTCACGTATTAGAAGTGATTTTTGACCAGCATTATATGTGAACCTGGAGCACAAAATCACACATATAGCACTGGTATATTTACATTACAATATATTGCATTTTTCCTTTTTTTCAAGTAAAAGATCAGTTTGTGAGTACCGCAAATATATCAAAGTGTAATTTTTGATTATTAATATGCATTGCTAAGAGTTTCATTTGGTGAGTGATTTTTTAAATTATTTTGATTATTTTGCACCCTCAGATTCCAGATTTCCAAATAGTTGTACCCAATATTGTCTGATCCTAACAAACAAAAGATGAATGGGACGCTGATTTATTTAGAAAAATCTACCCTTATGACTGGTTTTGTGGTCTAGGGTCACAATTGATGATGCTACGATATAGAGCAACAGCTGGACATCAAACGTTACAAACTCAATGGTTACAGCACAAAATAACTCTGTCCAAGACGCTGCTGGCCCATGGTGAGGAGAAAAGTTGCGGCGAACTGGTGTAATCCAGTAGCCAACTGCACAAACCACTAACAACATGAGTCAATTTGTTGCTATTGAATCTAAAAATATCCATTTTATGTGTAGTATGAGGCCAAGGGAGAAAAAAGACCACTACGAAGTGCAGGACTCCTGAAATCTATGACCTTTAACGTGTCATTTTTATTGTGTTCTTACTGTTTCTGTTAATTTATTCATATTTATGTGGGGTTAATGTTTCCTGTTTTTGTGGGGAAGCACTTGGTTTAGCTTGTTTTTGAAAATGTTTGCAAAAATCTTAATTTTTGGCCTTTGATATAAGACTATTTTTCTTACCACGTTGGCAGATACTTTTCCTTGTTTTAAGATATTTTGATCTCATTTTAAGAAATTTAGGAAAGTCATCCTGGTTTAAATTTTTTTTTTAATTTGCAGTACATGCATTAATCATATTGTAAGGAAAGTTTTTATTTTAGTAAAAAACATGGTGGATTCCAATTTGTAAAAAGATGTGGATTTAATTGCAGGTTTATATTTCCTGTTTTAGCCGATTGGGAATGCAATAATTTGGGGAAACACTCATTTTAGCTTTATATTTTATTTATTTATTTTTTGCTCGTCCCCTTTCTTCTCATGTGTTAATCATAGTGTAAGGCAAGACCTCAGAGTCGTTGCACAAAAGTATAACGTCTCTGTTCCCTCCTTCAGGACACGTGGGTTACGTTCGTAAACTAGACGTTACCCTTTCAGTCGAATCACTTCGATGTTACATAAGGAAACACCCATGGAACAGCCTCTACGCGAAGGTCGTAGAACTTGCCAAAGGTGTTGGGTGTCGCCCAGCCTGCTGCCCTACAGATGTTTGCAAGAGAGGCACCATCAGCCAACCCATAAGATGAAGCAACACTCCTTGTTGATTGAGCTCTCAGTCCTAAGGGGACTCCCTGGTATAGATAGGCCAGGGAGATGGCTTCATCCACCCAATGAGCCAACCTCTGTTTGGAGACAGCATTCCCTTTCTGCTGATCTCCATACTAAACACAGCTGCTGGGAGCATCTGATGCTCCGTGTGCGGTCAGTGTAGAGGCGCAATTCGCATACAGGACACAACAACTCTAAGGCCGGGTCTGCCTCCTCCTGGGGCAGAGTTTGCAGGTTCACTACCTGATCGTGGAAGGGAGTGGTAGGATCCTTGGGCACATAACCGGGGACTCGAATGGGACCTGCCGCAGGTCTTGCAGAGAGACGGCAAAGTCCAAAGAGGGTATGAGGTGTGGTCTTGGGGGATTAACCTGACACGCACCTCTAAGGAACCTTACGATGAGTTGGTGCTTCCCGAGGGACGAGCCCTCCACTGCATCATGGTATGCAGCTATGGCAGCAACATACGAGTTGAAGGGGACAGCCTGTGCTCCAACTTCTCTTGCAGGAAAGAAAGCACCACCGTGATCATGGTGATCCGCGAAAGGGAACCTCAGAGCATAAGCCTGCCTCGTAGAGGGAGCTCTTGCCTGAGTGACCATGGCTGCAGCTGCCATATGCCCCAGGAGCCTCTGAAAATTTTTAAGAGGAACTGCTGTTTTGTGCCTAAACGTATCTAGGCATTTCAGCATGGCTGTGCGCGCTTGCTGGTGAGGCGGGCAGTCATTTTGGCCGAGACCAGCTCCATACCGAGATAAGACAATCTCTACACTGGGGAAAGTTTGCTCTTCTCTCAGTTGACCTGAAAACTCAAATGGCTGAGGTGCCGTAGCACCAGCTCCCGGTGCATGCACAACAGATCCCTCGAGTGAGCTATAATTAGCCAGTGGTCGAGATAGTTGGGGATGCAGATGCCCATCTGCCACAGTGGGGAGAGGGCACCCTCCGTGACCTTCGTAAAGATGCGGGGAGAGAAGGACAGGCCAAAGGGTAAGACTTTGTACTGATATGCTCTACCCTCGAACGTTACCGAAGAAGGGATCTGTGTCGGTGAAAGATCAAGACATAAAAGTACGCGTCCTTCAGGTCGATGGCTGTTAACCAATACCGGCTCTGGATGCATGTTAGTATGCGCTTTGGAGTGAGCATTTTGAACGGCAGCCTGAAAAGGGACTGGTTCAAAGCTCGTAGATCCAGGATGGGTCTCAGCCTACCACTCTTTTTGGGCACGATGAAGAAAGGACTGTAAAACCCTCACCTCATCTTGGCTGGAGGCAATCAAGGGAACGTTGACCACCGTGCCAGCGGTGAGGCAGCCTGAAGGGGGACAGGGGCAGGGACTGATCCCAGAAGGCTGAGCATCCTGGAGAAAAGTCTGGCTGCCTTGAGCAGCGTTTACCTGCCTCCCTGGATCCCGCGCTGGCGACACAGTGCGCCGGGTCAGCATCAGAGGAGACCAGAAACATCGGGGTAAGATCAGAACCTCGAGGCACTGGGCCCAGAGGTGTGAGAAATTGCTCTTCCTGGGGTACCACCGACCCGTGGGTCGATGGCAGCTGAGCTAGAAGCTCCCGGCCCTCCTCCGGGAGTGGGGACGGAGATGTCGCCCCCCCCCCCGAAGAGCAACCCCCAACACCTCCGGTCAGGGACGCTTTGCACTACTGCGGGTGTTCCTAGCTGGTCTCTGAGCTGTGGGCGGCGCCCCTCGCCCGCGGCCAGCTCGATGACAGGCCGCTGGTGTAGCAGCCTCAGCGGAGGTCGGAGCAGGAGGTCTGACGTGGTTTCTGCCTCACCATCTGACTCTCTGCGGAAGACATGTCAGCCTCGTAGGATACGCTCGACCCCGTTACGGGGGGAGCTGCCCCCTCCGGGAGGACCACGGGACTACGCGGTGCAGCAGAAGTTCGCAGAGCTTTTACACCAGACTGAACATTCTGTACAGACACCTGGAGGTTTCCCAGGCACCTCGGCTCAACTCCAACTAAACGAAAGCCGAGGGGATCTCCAGCTCAGGAATGGCTAAGGCTCCGAAGCGAAAAGCTGCATGTGCACTGCATTCATGCCCTCTTATAATGACATAGTAATAAGGTGCACCTGAATGCAATCAAGTGCACGCCAATATTCATTGGCCTTTAATTTGAAGCACAAAGGCAATTGATCTGGCAAGTTCCCATATGTAACATCGAAGTGATTCGACTGAAAGGGAAATGAAACATTCCCATTTCTAAGAGCAGTAAAGATGTGCATTTCAAATTGCTGCATGTGTTTAGATCAGTTTTAGCACTTAATTGTTCTAGATTTCAGATTGAATTTAATTTTTTGCTCATTTGCGCCACATTTTTTGAGTGCCAAAAACACCCATATTTCACTCCTATATTTGCATTGCTCGGGTCTATCAAATTTGCATTCCATAATGTGAATTAGGAGTTCTTGCAGTGCAATAAACTCTTAGCTGAAGCTGAGTGTTTACTGTAAATTATACACTAGTAAGAAATATGATTCTTAAACAACATGCCTTGCTGACCGGGCCCAGCACGAAAGACCTGCAATAAATGTCAGCAGAAGGACGAGGAGCTTGAAGAAGTGAGTGAGTGAGAAGATAGTAACGCAGAGAAAGTCTCCTAATGAGAGCCGCAGGTTCCTGCTTTCAGAGCCGTCTCACAGCATCCCTCGAGAAGCTGATAAATTGCTCGCATGGAGTCAGTTGTTTTTCTAGCAGTCGCTGACCTGGCGAGTGTTGTTCTTGCGTTGTCATTCAAGTCAAAAGCTGACTGGTTGTCGTTGGCTTTCTTTGGCCACACTGCAGAAAAACCTCTCCGGCTCAGAAGCCAAGAGGTCATATAAACCTTGATGTACTCAAGCACTCACTCACTCAGCTTATTTAATTAGCTAAACGGCCTTTCCATATGGAAGAACTTTAATTGCTGCGGCATTGATGAAGCGTTTCCCCAACAGTTAAGAAACGGTTTCCACCACAGTGCAGGGCTTTATTCTTGAGATTGGCATAAACAAACACCTTCGATTAGCATCCTTAAACCATGTCTTCTGCCACACACAAGCAGGAGGGAGTCGTCTTTTTCATCTCTGCCCAACAGCACCTGAGCATCCACGAGCACAGATTTCAGACTCCAGTCGTCTGCTTGGTCCGGCCGAGATAAATAGCCACGCTAAAGGATAACTCTCCATCACAGAGCAAATGTGGTTTTGCTCTACTTCTTTAAGTGCACTTTAATGCGAACATGTGATGGCATGATTATTTTACCCTCTGGAAGCAGTTCATAGAAAACATTAAGAGCACTTCTAACAGTGCAATGTCTTTACCAGCAGGTTAATATGAAAAGGTGTATGTGTGTAGCTGTTGAAATGCCACATTTCTGTCTGCTGAATCATAGAAGTCAGGCCAAGGAAATAAATCCATTCAGCAATGCGAGCGAAATATATGCAGGCCCCCCCTCTACGGCTCTCTGTCTGTATGTATTTGATTCAGTGTGCTTTCGCAGTCTGTGTGGTCACCGTAAAACTACCACGACTGCCATTTAGATCTGCTTTTCGCTGGAAGCTGTGTGTCTGAGCGGTGTTTGTGCGATGTGCTTTAGCGTTTTTTCTCTCTGGTATTTGTGTTCAGCTGTGCTCATGCCTTACATGGTAAAACTGCTTTTAAGGCACACTGGGGAACTTTCTGTAGACACTGTCAGAACAAAATGTGTCAAAATTATACCTTTATTGGTGCAACAGCTTGTCACTGCCTCAAAGAGACCTGTGTGCCTTCATCAGGGATTCATAACAGTACCTTAGAGTAGTCATTTGTACACTTAAGCAGTGTTGGTGGAAAGTTACATTTTAAGTAATGCACTGCAATATTGCATTCCTCCATAAAATATAACTAAATGTGTTACTTTTTAATGCATTATGTTACTTTTTGTCACCTGGCTTTCTTGCACACTTTTTTATATTTTGTTCGTAATCCGATTACTTTTTCAAGTAACTACCCTAATGAAAAATACATTTACTTAAATGTATTTGTATTACATTTGTTTCATGCTCAGTATACTACAAATACATTTACTTATTTATGTACTTAATAATGAAATTCCATGCAATTGTACTTTTCTTATACTAAGGTGGTATACTTAAAGTCTGCTAAACTGGAACTACTCATTTTGTGTTTAATGCACTTTAATTGTACAGAAATATTGCCAATAAAAGTCCAATAAAATACATACTTAGTATATTTGATTGTGCTAAAGTGGAACTACTGTAAAAAAAAAACTTTAGGTACACTTTAAATATTTAATTTTATTAACCAGTGTCTTTGCTTCTGACCTTCAGTGATCCACTTCAACCTTTCTTATAAGCTGAAGTTAAACTTCTTTTTCTACGTTCTACTGTACAGTCGTGAACGGACTTTACCTTCAGCCTGAGACTTGTTCATTTCACTTTTGCTGTGAAGGAGCTTTTACATTTGCAAAAAATCTATGTATTTGTTTTTAAATATTAAAAACAAACAAGCAAGCCCTGCCCAGATTTAAAAAGTAATGCAAAAGTAACATAATGCATTACTTTCCATAAAAAGTAACTAATTAACTTACATAGTTACTTCTTTAGCTAATAATAATAATTACTGTAGTAATATTGTATTGTTCTCTTAAAACAAGTAATACATACTATTATGGCACTATTATGAACCCTTACAAAGGTGTAAACCAGTGTCAAGCTGTTGAACCCCTAATTTTTGCAAATGTCTTATTGAGAGTTTTCAACTGAGGGTCTGGTGAAAGTCTCAGCAGGTCCAGCGGTCAGCGACCTTTCGGTCAGTCCATGGGAATCCAAGACTGCTTTCAGTGGACAATTGATGTTTTGTTTTTTGAATGTTAAATCTGTTTGACAGCCAGATATTAGTTTCCCTGATGTTTCCTACTGTAAATTCTCTCCAGCGACTTTCAGAGGGAGGAGGTGATTTACAAACCGGCTATTTTTTGACATTTTCTTGATTTCGTTTGGAGCGCAAAATTCGGAAAACTTTCCATCTCATATCGTTTTACAAGGATTATGGTATATCTATCAAGCCTGGGCATGCGCAGGGCGTATTTAAAGGAAAATGCATGCAGCTGCAGAAGGCTTGGAGAACAGCTGATTTCTCCTTAATGAAGCCGCCGAGGTCCATGTTACCACGGGCCCAGCGAGATGCCTGACAAAAGAATTAGGAAGGAGCGTTTAAAGTGCTTGAAGATCCACCTGTGAGATGTTTCAGGCTCAAGAATCGTTCTAATGACAATACCATCCTTCATGTGGTGAAAGAGATCCTCAGCTGCAGCTACAAGCTTCCTTGTTGTGACTCTCTGTGGCTGTAAATTGTTTTAAAACGTCTTTGTGGAGAGTGAAAGAATTTAAGGAGTGGGCTGGCGGTTCATTTACTGCATTTAATGCAAAACTATAAGAGCTCAAGAAAAATAACAATACCATGAATAGAAGCAGCAAGCATGCATACATTTTTCTGTATCCTTCAGGTACAGCGTGCATATTTTTTAAAATGCACTAAAATTTAACTTCTTAAGTCTAGACGAGTTTCTCTCTCTCGAAGCCCCAACACTGCAGCTTTTACGTACGCTTTCCAAAAAACGGACATATTCTACGCTTGCCCGTCCAACAGTGTTTGTGTGTGTGTTGGCGTGTGCGTGTGTGTAAATATTTGGTATTCTCTCTTGACTACTCAAGAGCTGTCTGACATTTTCTGCCCTTTTCTCTCCAAATAGCATAATGAGAATTTACTGCATCCTGTTAGTACTAATCTCGTAATCCTTTCCTCTCAATTTCTAGAGCAGCGGGCGGCCAAAACTTCTCCTGCTTTCAAAGGGGCTCCCATGCTCCTTGTCCCCTGGCATTCTGATTTAAGATAGTGTTTCTCAGAAATAAGAAATCTGTGCAGAGACTTATGTGGACTACTGTGTATATATAAGGTGCAGATTCTGATTGTATTTGTAATTGTGATTGGACTTTATAACTCACAATCTACTTCAGAATTCAGAATTGTGAGAAGAAAGTCAGAATTGTGGAATCTTAGAAACCCACAGGTGCAATAAAATAGGCTTCTATCGATTTCTAAGTGTTATTCACCAGAAAAATATGAACAGGTCATGACGAGCTCACAGTGGATTATATTTTTAGTCTTATCTTATTCATAGATTGATCTGAGTTTAGTCGAATGAATTCACTACTGGAAACAACTACAGAGGTTTATTTAATTTCCTCAGTAAATAATACTGTAACTGACTCCAGCTCAGCCCCGGGGTTCAACGGCTATAAATCAGCTCTAAAATACAGTGCTGATAAAAGTGTTCACCTTCTTTCCCATGTTCTGTTGCTCAACAGCAGTCAATCATTATACACTTAAAAATTAGACTTCTTTTTTACCAGTGTTCAGCCCAAATGTGAACCAGGAGCACAGGTATATTTGTAGCAATAGACAACAATACTCTATATGGGTCAAAATTATAATTTTTTTTAAATGCCAAAAATCATTAAAATATTAAGTAAAGATCATGTTCCATGAAGGTTGCTAATTCGTACAAATTCGTACAACCTCACGATTTTTGCAAAATCATACCTATTTTAAGAGTTTTTATAAATTTGTACAAATTACCTACACCTAACCCTGCCCCTCAATCTACCCGTAACCGGGGGTACCCTTTCAGTCGAATCACTTCGACGTTACATATGGGATCTCGCTTGAGAGACCAGTCCTCTTCGAATCCTTTGGAAAAGGCCAATGAATATTGGCGTGCAATAATCACAGCCAGGTGCATCTTATCACAGCTTGAGTATAAGAAGGCATGGCTGGATTGCGCATGCAGCTTTTCACTTTTGGAGCCTTGTGTGAATGACATCGAGACTGCTGGAAGAGAATCTACAAACAAACAGAGTTCCTGTCCGAGTTCAAGCTCTCTCGTCGTTGCAGCATCTTCAACTGGGAAACTGTCAATGGACCTGCGAGACTGGAAGCCTTTTTAAAGGCTCAAAGAGCGCCAGTCTTTTGCTCGTCAGCGAGAGACCTCGACTACTGAGTGCACATGGTGCTGCGAGCAATTCAAAAAAGAGCAATTTCCTCATCTGATTGCTCTGGCCTCTATCAAGAGGGTCCGGGACCTTCAAGCCTTCTCTGTCGACGAAGAGTGCCTAGAGTTCAGGTCCGGCCGACTCTCACATAACACTGAGACATCGGCCCGGCTATGTGCCCAAGGTTCCTACCACACCTTTTCGAAGCCAGGTAGTAAACCTGCAAGCTCTGCCCCAGGAGGAGGCATACCCGGCCTTACTTTTGTTGTGTCCTGTACGCGCATTGTGCCTCTACACTGACCGCACCGGAGCTTCAGACGCTCTAAGCAGCTCTTTGTCTGCTTTGGAAGACAGCAGAAAGAGAATGCTGTCTCCAAACAAAGGCTGGCCCATTGGGTGGTGGATGCCATCTCCCTGTCCTACTTATACCAGGGAGAGCCGTGCCCCTTAGGTCTGAGAGCTCACTAAACAAGGAGTGTTGCCTCTACCTTTATGTTGGTGCACGGTGCCTCATTAGCAGATATCTGTTGAGCTGCGGGCCGGACGACACCAAACCTTCGCCAACCCTCACCAAGGTTTACGACCTCTGCGAAGAGGCTGTGTCCTCCCGTGTCTTAAATCAGACAAGCAGGTAGCGGGAAGACCAGCTGATGTTGGCTTGCTGCT
>JAUCNO010001091.1:11840863-11851091 GCA_032353835.1 Enteromius viviparus | reverse complement strand
TCCTCTGGCTTGCTTAGTTGGGGACACCTGATATCTAGTGATTATCGTCGTCTTGACTACAGAGACCGTCTCTGCATTTGATAAATAAATAGTTTAATCTCGTCATTATACATTACCATACTTTATTTTCCTATTTGATAATGTTCAGTGCTTTTCTACAATCTGTATTGTTAAAAGCGCTATATAAAAAAAAAAAAAAGTGACTTAATTAATGACCAGATTAAAAACTGTCAAGGCAATAACACATTTCATGGAAATTCAAAGTGCTTTACAGTAAAATGTGACTCTGGAGAACAAAACAAGTCATAAGTGTACATGTTTTACATTGAGATTTATACATCATCTGAAAAAAAGTATGTTATGTTTGTTAGGAGAGGACAATATTTGGCTGAGATAAAACTATTAGAAAATCAAAATCTAAGGGAGCTAAAAACAATTAATTAATTTCTTAGCAATGCATATTACTGATATTACTGATTACTAAGGAAAGATATTGCTAAATATCTTCATGGAACATGATCTTTACTTAATATCCTAATGATTTTTGGCATTAAAGAAGAATGGATGTATTGTTGGCTATTGCTACAAATGTACCCCTGCAAATTTTGTGCTCCAGGATCACAAATTATAATACAAATAAAAATAAATAAAAAAAATAAAAGTGCAATCAAATGAAGTAAATCATGCATTATTCTCCTGGTTGTTTCTGGGAAGCCAGTTTTCGTACCTGTCAAAGAGACGACCCCCTCGCCCCCAAGAGACCCTCAGAGTTTATATACGTGTGGCGGATTATTACTTTTGATTGAGCATGACTTAAAATAACCACATTTAATTAGTTTTTCTGCACCTGGACTGAACAAAAGTTTCCAGAAGTATTATGTAAGTCCATCTGTAGGTCAGGGGGATGATAGCCATCCATGAACGCTGCCCTCTCATGGATGGCGTCTGCAAACGCACACAAACTCTCTTGATTTTGTGTGGCTGCATTTTCCGGATTACAGAGTAATTAAACACACTCCTGTGTCTCCAAACAGACTCTATTCTGCTCGCTCCTAAAGACCTCAGTAACACGTTTCTTTTTTTCTCTCTCTCCTCTCTTTCCTTCATTTTTACCCTTTTCTTGAAACCAGAGAGTTGCTCGACACTCTCATAAATGCTACATGGGAAAGGAATGTATTGACCCATTTTTTGTTGCAACCGTTCACCGCACCGTTTCTGATGATGAACTCTGCCATAAATGTGTTTGAAGCCCCACTCTGTCCCTGTTGTGTACATTTACAGTAATATGATATACTTGCGTATTGCAAAGTCTTTATCAATTTTCTGCTCCACTGTGGTTATGAACAATTGTTTGTCTTGTTCAGTTACATCTAAAATTGAAATGTTCATTTGCAAAAACAGTAACTCAACAAAACATTTTTATTATCAATTTACTGTGCATTCAAATTAGTCTCAATCTGCACTAAACTCTTTAATTTTTTATACATCTATGGAATTGTATGCAGTGTTGGGGAAAGTTTATTTTTAGACTAAAGCATTATAATATTGTGTCACTCCCTAAAAAATAACTGCATTAGTTTTATGGAAAGTAATGAGCTACATTACTTTTGGGGCTTGCTTGTTTGTTTTTAACATTAAAAAGTTATATTTTTTCCCTTTCATGCCAAAAATGAAATGAATACTGCTCAGACTGGAGCAAATGCAAATTTCAAAAGCTCAAACAATCTTTGCAATTGTACTGTCGTTCTGGTTTGCATGAAGAATTAAGAAAGGTTAACACTTTCCAACTCTCCAGATTTCTCTGAGCAGGGCAGCAGGACAGCTTTCAGTCAATAAATAGGTGGAAAAAAGTGACTTGCATTACTTGTTTGAAAAAGTAACTCAGTTTTTACTTTTTAAAAAATTAAAAATTAATGCATTACTTTACAAGTTACTTGAAAAAGTAATCCGATGATGTAACTTGCATTACTCATAATGCATTATTACCCCCAAGGCTGCCTGTATGTGCAAAATAAAGCAGAATAAATATGTCAAGAACTAGTTTACTTTTGGCAACTGAATATGAAGTCAGATTCTAATCTAAAACCTCAATTCATTTCAGCCAGATCTTGCCATTTTTCTGTTTAACATGCATCATTCCCTCAGTAGCTGGATTGTGGGCGGTCTAACGCTAGGACTAGTTTATCCTGGACTGATTGCATTTGTTATGAATGGTTAGGCTTGAGAAACGGTTTGCTTATTTAGCCCCTGCTTTCAGTAGGATTTGTTAAGCTCCGGTACTGGCTGAATATCTTGAAGTGGTCAAACGTGAGAGCTGTAGTGTGTGTGTCACTGGCCATCCACACAGTATGATTAGAACAGGAAACATAAAGCCCAGAGCCACGGCAGGTAAGAGCCCTGAGTGATTATGTTGCTCTAACTTGTACAAATATTTACGGCCTGATTATTTTGGGTCTGCCATGCTGGGATTTTTTCACTCTGCCGGTCCTGAGGCTGCACAAACACAGGAGACCCGACGTCTGAACAAGCTGTCTGTCTGGCCGTGACAGGACACCCATAACCCAGACTACTGCAACCTTCAGAGCCCTCGGCCTGACCACACACAGAAATACACTCATGCAGGTCTGTTCTGTCAGAAACACTTGCACAAAATCGCATGCTGCTTTATGAGATGAGCATACATGTATGCCACCAGTCGGAAACCTGAAATAGTTCAACAACAAAACAAAAAGATTATTTACTTCGCTTCATGTGGTTCAAAACCTGGTTGACTTTCTTCTGTGCACCACAGGACATCACGTTTGGAAAAATACAATGAAAGTCAAGAAGCTCAAGAAGGTGCAACCACATGGATGCAAAGTTCTACCAACAAAATAATCTAAAATAATTATTGATATTAAAGATGAATTGATGCTCTCAACGTAAGCAAATGGATTCAAAGTTTTGAGTCCCACTTTATATTAGATGACGTTAACTACTTTGTACTTACATTTAAATTAATATTTTGGTACAAAGCACTTATTATGTACATACATGTTTTTACATTGTAAAAAATACCTATCTGTTATACATTGTAGAACTTACATTTACTGTATAATCATAATTATAATCCCTTACACCTTAGCCCTCCCTTTAACTTACTCATACCAGCAAACCTGCACGTCCCTAACTTTACCCGTGTGGATCTAAAAGTGGTTCTCCTGCTAGTAATCACAAGGGAACCACCAGAAGTGCTACATAGCACCTAAATCTTTAAAGATGGTGCTATATAGCACCTTAACCCCCCCAAAGAACCACTTGAAAACCATTACAGGTATTTAGATGCTATATAACACTTCTATTATTCCAAACCAAAGAATCACTTGCTATATTTAAAAGATTTATTTATAAATTGCTATATGTGACCTTGGACCACAAAATCTTCAAGTCTTAAGTCACTGGAGTATATTTGTAGCAATAGCCAAAACCATATTATCAGTTTTGCTTTCAAACCAAAAATCAATAGGATATTAAGCGAAGATTGTGTTCCATGAAGATATTTTGTGAATTTCCTACTGAAAATATATTACAATGTAAGGTTTGATTATTAATATGCATTGCTAAAGTATTCATTTGGACAATTTTAAACGCAATTTTATCAATATTATTATTATTTGCTCCCTCAGATTTCAGATTATCTCAAATAGCTGCATCTCAGCCAAATATTGTTCTATTATACAATATGTAACAATAACCATATATCAACGAAAAGCTTATTTATTCAGCTTTCAAACTTCCAATAATTGACACTTATGACTGGTTTTGTGGTGCAAGGTCACATATGGCTAAACCACCCATTTTTTAATGTTCTCAACCGTTAATAATACTCAACTCATTAGTACTGTATGTAAGAACAGTAGCATGTGACATTTACCTCAAATGACATGCATGAGAAAGGATAGAAGCATGACATGAAACTATAAAACATTTCAACAGGCCGGGTAAGTGCAAACAGGTCCCTTTAAAACCTGTAAAATAAAAATGCATGAATAATCATTGTTGCAAAAGTAAGGTACTGCTAGACTGTCTTAACTCTGACCTGTATACTCTTTAGGGTTCAGAAAAGCCCAGTCTCTTTGTTCAACAGCTCCTGAGGTGATCTCATGGTCACCTCCACCCACTGTGTTACTCAGCACTGATGCACTTCCTCTACCTATGACTAACAGGGCTCATCCGAATCGGGTCTAAATAACGGGATGCTGATAAACCGAATGATGGCGACTTTTCCGAAACGCCTGACACTGACGTGGCCCACACAGCATAGCACATGAATCATAGATGACCCCCCCCTCAGACGTTCTGGCTCCCTCCTGTGCGTTCGGACCACATGGCCCAACACAATCAGGCCTCTGTTAGAAAGGGTAATTATTTGGAAAATGACTGGCAACACACCTTAGCTTCTCCTGACAGCTCCATTAAATCTGACATGGCTTTGCTGCTCGCCGAGCGGTTTCCTTCGCGCGAGCTCTGCACACGATCAACAGAGACACGACTTCACGACATCTTCACAGTGAAGATCGCAAAGCCTCCGCCGAGTGAGACGGTGGGTGGTTTCAGCAGTCAACCCCGGTCGCTAATTCATTACATAACTGCAAAACGAAGAGAAAGGCTGAAGGAAATTGAGATTTATTTCAGTGGTGAAACTGGTTGTGTGTTTTGGACCGCGCTGCTGTTTTCTAAACATGCCGGGTGCGTGTTGGTCAGAGGGGAGGTGAACAGCGGGCCTTTGTGGCTCGGCCCGAAGCTAAGTGTGTTTGGGCTTGTGGTTTTTGGGAGCCCTATGGCTGAGATCGGACACTTTTCGATGGAAACTGTTTAACAATGAACCCATAAATAGGCATGAAGTCCATCCCTCTTGTTCTAGACCATTAACATTCATGCATTTAGCAGATGCTTTTATACGAAGCCACTTGTGTTGCTTTCTAGGTGCATTTTATCTTGCTTTCCCTGGGAATCAAACCTTTGGAGGGTGCATTGCATAAATGCGTAGCTGAACATTACCCAACTATGATGCTGTCTTTTCTTCCTTCTAGCGTAAGTTAACATTTTTGCCACCCTTTCCTAGCACCCTAAACTGATTCTTTTCTGACATTTCTGCTTGTTTTTCATCACCTCAGGCTCCGGTGAAGGTCACGGTTGTTGTGTCTTTGAGAGCCGCACCTCAAACCCTGATCATTGTGTAAGTCTGTAACGTCATATTTCTGCTCCGAGCTTTCATAAATGCCTGTGACTTCCTCTCTGAACTGTGCTTAAGTGTGATAGACACACAGCAGCCTCATACAAAGAGTCACTGAGCTTCACAGTCGATGCAAGCCTCGGTGATTCATTATTGGCACAAGCACAACTTTTATTACATGCAGTTGTGTAAATTACTGCAACCGGTCCCCTATAAACAGGCACAATAAACCCACTGCCAAAAATATTTCAAGTATATGGTTTAATCTACTTTCTCCACACTCCAGAAAGCAATTAAACTGACGGGTGACGATAACAGGAAATCAAGACACTTAACTAAACAACATATTAAAGCGTCCACGTACAAACCAGCACACTTAAACTCAGCAAGCCACCCACAGACCTTAAAGCCTTTTATGAAATGTGACTTTAAACTGTATTTTTTTGTTTTTTAAAGTGGTAACTTCATAGATGTACTTTATAGATGGCCTACCTTTACAGAACACACCCGGGGAGAACTTATATCTAATCATGAAAGAATCTGAAGTCTTTTAATCGCTTGCAGATTTTCACTGCCACCCAAGACTTTGCCTCACGCTGGGTTCACACATGCGCAGCCTTCAGTGTCCTTAATCAATACATTACAGCACAGTTTGGCAGCCTGCTCTCCTTTGTAGATTTTTACGTCTTCTGCAGTAAATATGACTTGAATTTGCAATCACAAAAAAAACGTTTTTCGGGAGTTTGCAGCGTAAAGTGTTTCGATTGGTTTTCGTTTGGAGAAATTAGTCATTTTAAGATATTGCTTAAGTCTGATTGCTTTCACTGATGAACACACAGCGCAGTTCTGGGTAGATTACTTACAGTACAAATTGTAATCCATTTCAGATTACAGATCACATGACGAAAAACTGCAGTTAGGAATGTAATCTGAACTATTTGTTTTGAACTTGTGTATTGCTTAACTTGTCTTAATACAACTAATGTAAAAAATGCAAAGAGAAAGAATATCTGCTTAATTATTTGATATCAAAATAACAATAAGACGTCATTTAAATGAAGACTGCAGCACTGAATGAGTGTCAAATCAGGACTCTTGCTTTATCACATCACAAGGTATCTGGCAACGAACACAGAAAACAAAACAGCTGGAATGTTAATAGAAATTCAGTAATTGCGGAGGAAGGAAATAGGTTTGTTGCCGAGCCAAATGGTTTTTCGTTGGACTATGGATTTTGTTCCAGGTTTTTCCTCTTACATGTCCCAGTGAGATCTCGAGGAACCGCAGGTGATTACTTGAGCAGAGGTTTACTTCTGGATGCAGGTGCTTGATAAATGACCCATGTCTAGTGTAATGAGAGTCCTACGGCTGTCTGAATGACCACACTTATATCAAACCACACAAACGGCAGAGAGGTCGACGTGAGATGTAGTATTTGATTGCATTAAAACTAATTTCAGAAATTTTAGAACGTTTATGGTGCCTACATTTTTTGCGGCTTTATTGAAGATAGTTTTAGGAGCTTTTCAAGACCAATTAATTGAATGGAACTCAGTGCATCAAAATGTCTTCTATAAAAGTCTAGGGAACACACACTAAGACACTTTGAAAATACAACTTCCAAATCAATGCATTCTTTAGCATTCCTATGGTCTGTTTTTGAGTGGGATTTGTACCTTAGGAGGAACATTGGAGCGGGTTAATGAATTAAAAAAATAGTTCTTAAAAATCTACTGAAACGTTTGATCACATTGCAAAAAAGTACATTTCTGACAGTGCAAATATTTAAAGACCACCCAATCAAACACACTGAAATGCAAAATCACACAAGTCTTGTTTTTGGAGAAAGTTTATGATTATAATAAAATCAAATAATTAATTCAATTCAAAAGGAAAACAAGTCTTCATAACTCATTGAAAGATATTTGTTCTTGTTTTAATCATAAATTATCTTAATTATCAACTGTTTATCTTCAATTTGCAGCTAAAAGTCTAAAAGTAATCTTTTAAATGTGTTCTGGAAAATAATAATACAAAAATACTAAGGTAGATATTCATTTTTTGCAGTCTATCAATGCCATGACTGTAGTTTTAAGACTTTCTTCAGGAAGTCTATAATTTGTGGGGAATTTAAGACTTTTTAAGGTTTGCAGAAAGTAAAATATGGTTGCAAAAAGAGCCCAAATGATAAAGAAATCCAAAGTCAAATTTTGCAGGGTTCAAGAGACACGAGATTTAAAAGACGGAACGTTCCAGCTCTTTACAAGATACTTT
This sequence comes from Enteromius viviparus, assembly GCA_032353835.1. Lineage (NCBI taxonomy): Eukaryota > Metazoa > Chordata > Actinopteri > Cypriniformes > Cyprinidae > Enteromius > Enteromius viviparus. Next base: position 11,843,602 of record JAUCNO010001091.1, on the reverse strand, counting down.
CCATCCAATTTAGGGGCCCTTCAAGAATTCACACTCTTATATTTGGCCTCCCGGGAGGTTCGAGGTAAACAAACGAGCGAGGGGAGTCCCGGCGCGGATATCTAGGGGTCTTTCTTTAAATAGAAAACTCGAACTGAATGGCTGGTCTGTTAAAGTGATCAACTCGAGACTTTTTCTGGAGCACACATGGGCACGATTGAGGAAAGGGGCAGCTGACCTCCGTTCTCGTTTGAGGTAATGTTTAAAAATAGCCCTGGGCGGGTTTGTCTGTGTGTGGGTCGTTTGAGGAGGTTAACGAGCTGTGCGGAGCACTCTGAAGGGTGCGTTTTCAGGAAGGCCCCCTCCAGTGCACAGTGTCCCGGAAACTATCAGAACTACATAAACCTTTAACCTGAGAGGGCATAAACAGTAGAGCTTGGGTTTGATGTCAAAGGAATGCAAAAACTGCTAAAACATGCACAAGAAAAGCAGGGCAAGTCACTTTGGAAAACACTCGCTGTCAAATGCTTAAATGTCAATTCTAAAAAATATATCTGTATTTTATATTAATTTTATATTATAATTGTGATTGGCCAAATACCGCAAACGTCTGATGGAAATGCTCCGCCCCTTACCATAACGTGATGCTCGTCCCGACGCTATGACCCAAAAACAATAAAACACATTACAAAGCAGGCATTTGTTGATCCAGTGAGACATAATTACTGATGATCATGACTTACTTCTGTGTTTTTACACGTGGTGCAAAATGCACGTCTGCATTCGTGATCAGAGAAACAACCCTTCACTGCTCAAAACTCACGTTTGAATAGTAAGTAGCAGCTTCTGTTAATAAGAAAACCTAACTTACTTAAACGTTGTGAGTGGTCAGCAGCAGACTGTTCTTGCAGAGAACTGCCTCACTTTCTAGTCTCTGTGCACAGCCAGCATAGACTGCTCTGTCCAACCTGATCTCACGCTAATTCGTACATATTTTACGAGGTGGCTAATTCAAACGAATTTGTACGACCTGACTCGTACGAATTCGTACGATTTAGAATAAATCGTATGAATTTTAGAATAAATCGTACGTATTTTACGAGATGCCAATTCATGTGAATTTGTACAAATTACCAAAAACATAACCCCGCCCCTAAACCTACCCATCACGTGGTTTTAGTGAGGTTTTTAGATTCATCCAAGTAAGGTCATACAAATTAGTACGAATTGGCACAAATTTGGCACCTCATATGAATTTGTTCGAATTGCTCGTGAGACTGTGTTGCTCTGTCAGCTTCAGGAATCAGTCCTCCATAAATGTGCTGAACACACTCCAATATTTGTGTTCAGCTGTTCTGGAACAGTGTTGAAACACAACTTAACACTGATTTCTAGTCGTGTCCTCTTTTGGAAGCACAAACAAAGTAGTTTGCATTTCACAACGACGCACAGCGTCTCCAGAACATGACGCCCGCAGCAACACTACAGACAGAATAATAGCTCCACCTTCTTTCTTTGTGGAAACATTTGGGCGGTGTTTGAAGATAAACTCACTCTGTGACGGAGAAAAGTGGGGGGTGTTTAAACAAGTCATTTTAGGGGTGTGTGGACAAGTCATAACTTTTAGAAAGGATATCTCTTTGAGACTTGAATCTTTGTAACTTCAGGGATCTTATCTCTGCACTAACAGCTTGTAACACTCCACAGAGAAAGAAAAACCTGAAATCACATCATATGACCCCTTTAATACAGAATACAGGTTTTTTTTTCATATACGTATGTAGGCTTTTGGTTTTAAACTTATCAGAACAAACAAACATTGAATTAGACAAAAACTGAAAACAAATCCTTTGAGTCAGATGTGATTGATTCACTGCTGTGTTAAATTGCTGTGTAATAACGTCAGTGACTGTGACTCTCCATATGTGCCGCACACTTTATGTGTGATCTGAACTCCTCCGAACAGATGAGTAATAGCAGTAATTAGCAGATTTTCCTGGCAGTAAATTTAGTCTAAATGAGGATGAATGGCTCATGATCTTAATTAGCAGTGGACTAATGTCGCTGTAGTAATTGCCGTGGTGTGAGACTCTCTGCTGCTCTTTTCAAACAGCTCTCTTCATCATTGGAGAGAAAGATAATCATATGAGAAGAAAATTGAATTACAGCCTGGGAAAGTGGCGTCACCCTGAACCTCTGGCAGGCTGTTGATGACCGCCTGATGCATGTTGCACACAAATGGCAAGAGCTTGTGAGGTTCCCACACTTTTGCATGACCTTTCCAGTCGTTAAGATTAAGATATAAGTCAAGCACATGTGTGGATCATATTTCTCTTATCCGAAATCAATCAATCATTTTTTCTTATTTATTTATTTTTTTTAAATTGACTTATTTAATTTATATCATTATATTATATTATTATTAATTAATGTAATTATTTTTATTTATTATTAAATCTACATATAGAGATTGCAATTACCAGTCTTTTGAATTAATGTATTTAATTAAATAATTAATTAATCTTATTAATGTAGAAAGGTCTCCTCAATGGTCAGATGTTTGAGATGCTGGGAAGGTTTATTTGACACAAGCTCTTACAGAAACAGTAACTAGCTGAGAAAACCTATATAAAATATATATTCAATATAGAAATATATATAGCATTTATAGATTTAGCTAATTTTTATTACTTTTAGCCTCGCTAACATTTCCAAGGTTACCATGATTGTTTTTCATATGCAAAGAAACATATACTGTAT
>JAUCNO010001091.1:11810047-11821394 GCA_032353835.1 Enteromius viviparus | reverse complement strand
TATATATATATATATATATATATATATATATATATATATATATATATTATCCTTTTGTGTCTGTGTGGGTCCAGATTTTGATGAATGTACAGTGTACGGCACCTGCAGTCAGACGTGTACAAACACAGACAGCTCGTACACCTGCTCCTGTGTAGAAGGTTATCTAGTACAACCAGACAACCGCTCCTGCAAGGCCAAAAACGGTAAGACAAACATAACAGTCCAAGATAAGATAAAATAGAGCTTCTCCATTTCTGCTTCCCTCACATAAATGCATCCACATCAGCCCAGACTTTAATTCATTACTATTGGATGAACTGTTATTATATTTGAGATGAACCAGATGTCTTCCTCTTGCTGTAGTGCCTGTGGATCGTCTCCCTGTCTTACTGATTGCCAACTCTCAGAACATCCAGATTACGTCTCTGAGTGGCTCCAGCAGCCCATCACTTTACATAACCACAAAACAGACCACAGCCATGGACTTCGTGTATGCGCAGGAAACAGTATGCTGGATCAATGTGGGTGACTCCCCCGCGGGCACGCGACTGATGTGCGCTAAGATAACAGGACTCAAGAGCTTCACAGATGAGAGAACCATCAACATCTCCCTCAGCTTACACCGTAAGTCACGCTGCTCTGATTTCACAACACAAAGCACGTTCCTCACTCAGGGTTGTTATAATTAAGAAAATTCATGCAAATCTTGTCACAGTTCTTCTGGATTTAGTCTGTCTCAGTTTGTTCTGTTTCTTCGTGTCATTCCAGACAGAATCCTTGTACCAATGAATGCCAAAATACGTTTTTGGAAACGTAAACTATTATAGAATACAGAATATTATAAGGATTCAGCCTTAAAAGAATAGCCCCAGATTTCTGACCCTCCACTAAAAGTTCACTCCAAGATTCCAAGTGGATGGAGTTCATAAAGAGAGATTTTAAAAGTAACCTAAATCCAAAAAACTTTTAATAATTCAATTTAGCTTTATTTTTCAAAAATAAACATTGATCAACGCACACGCCTAGGCTGTGTCAAACTATTTTTGCAACCCTTTTGCATTAGACCATCTAGAAAATTCTTTATCTCACCTTCCCTTCTTCCTCTCCCTGGTGAAAGGAAGCAGATATTCAACTCACTGTACATAACTGTTAAATAGAATGTTAAGGTCAACACTACATTTGTCTGATTTTTGTTTCCAGGCAAAAGGAAATACATCAGTATCGAACTATCTGCATATCAGATATCTCTAGTTTTAAAGCTTAAAATTTTGTCAGATGGACAGGAATAGAGGATTCATTTAAAAATACTGTTACTAAAGTTTCATCAAGCAACAAAAGTCTTTATTTTTAAAATGACAGGAAGGTGAATAAATGAGTTTTCAATTCATTACTGATTATATTCCTTTCCAGCATATCTTTCAGATCTCATTTAGTGCAATGCATTTTACAATTAAATTAATTGGCCAGCAAATGCGTTTATCCAAAGCAGTGTGCCAATAATGCACATTATAAGCATCACATTCTAAGAGACACTTGAGAAAATGTCTCTGTAACCTCCAAGAGGGAGAATGAGATGCTGCATCAATGAACACCTTCAGCATTTTTTAAAGTATGTGTACAAACATGCCAATAAAACTGGCAGACGAAAGTCACAAAGCATACACAATGCCATAAAAGGGCATGTACGTCATGGAATCCCCAGAACTCACATTGGAATAATCCATGTTGAACATGCTCGGCACAGTATTTTGCTCTGATTCAGACTTCATGTGGTGGAGTTAAACCTCCAAGACCCTGACAAGGAAAAAGACCTCAAAGGAATCGGGGGCAAAATTGCGAAATGTTCTTTCGAACCCATAGAGGAGATCTCTGATCATCTATTGACAATCAAGCCCACACTTTTGCTAGGATTGTGTTCTCTGAGGAGAGTAGATGACCTTCAGGCCCTCTCAGTGGCCTCTTACCATCTTGACTTTGCGTCTGGCATGGCCAAAGCCTTACTGTACCCGCAAGCGGGTTACAGTCCTAAGGTACCTACCTATAGTCACGCCTCAACCAGTTGTACTACAGGCCTTCAACCCCCCTTCCTTCAGGGAGCCTTGTCAGCAGAAGCAAAATTGTATGTGTCCAGTGCAATACATCCACAGAGCTGCCCTGTGGAGTTGTGTCCAAAAAATAATCTGTGTTTGTTAGTTTTAGATGCTTTGCTGGTCTGTTGTTGTGGGGACAGTTTCACGCTCCGAAACGTGATGGTGAACGAAACAAACTGAGAGTGGATGTTTGAAATGTCGGTCAAACGGCATTATGGGCTAGCCTTGCCAAAGAAAGCGGCTATGAATTCCTGACCTTCAGCCGTCAGCCAACATTGTTTATCATTACTTAAACTAATGAGACAGAGAGACAGCCAAGCTGTATCAATCACTATGTTTAGACTACATTAGGCTCACAGCTGAACAACAGAACTACAGAAACTTAAGTTAGCCGGTTACCAAGACATGTGCAGGGCTGTTACTCAAGATAACGTACACAAATACGTGTTTTGAACGATCGCTAGAAAATACTTAGAGGTAGAAGTTCAGAGGAGCAATCCCGTCCAAATAAACTGGGCACTGATCCATCTTTTAAGACCAAGCGTTTGGTGAATATTGCGTTATTCTCCAAGATTGGAAAAGCAGTCCTCAGTTAAATGAGGCGAACACAACAAGAGATTGTACTGCTGAGGTGTTGTTGACTAAATGAATGTTAACTGCTCATTCTTTGTAGATTCATCTTTCAGAAGGCATATAAAACAAATTTACTCTCTGAGGATACAGCGTCTTCTTGACATTGTAGTAAATCCAACCTCTATGGCTCTCTCTGACCGTCATCAGCGGGAACCATCGCCAGAATACTAGTTCCCACCCGGACCTGGATTACTAAAAACAACGCTTCACTTTCGCTACAGGTGGTCGTGGTTTTGTGGACTATTTAACCGGCTGTTTTACAGAAGCTAATCGAGAAGTTTTCCTCTGCCTTGGCACCAATCCTAAGCGTTATTCTCTGTGTTTTTGAACTGTTTGTTATCGAGCTTGGACTGCCTTATTGTTTGAACCTCTGCCTGATACCCCGACTCTCTGCCTGTTTATCGTTCCTGAATCTTGCCTGTGACCCTGATCTTCTGCCTGGACCTTGACTCTGCCTCTGCCTCTCTCTGATACTCCTGATTGCTAGTAATCTGATCTCTGCCTGTTTGACCTGTCTTTGTTAAATAAATCTGCTTATGGATCTAACGATGTCTGACTCCGAGTCATCACAGAAAACTTCGCCACACGAAGATCCAGCGGCTTTCTACCAGTTGGCTCAGGAATTGAATCGTCAAGCTTCACAACTGTATGGCCACTCACATCAGTTGGAGAAACTGAACCGCAACATGGTCTACATCACACAAACGAGTGGGCCACAGCTCTGTGGGACAGTAGACGGATGGTTTTCCCGTCGTACCAGGAGTTTGTTAGTCTTTTCAGAGATTTGTTCGATCATGCTGCTGGAGGAAAGGAGCCTGGGGAGGAAATACTTACGCTCCTCCAAGGAATTCAATCCGCCGCCGACTTCACAATCCGGTTCGGCACCTTAGCTGCACAGACTGGCTGGCCGTCTGATCTGCTGAAGGTATTGTACCGCAAGCCTTTGAGAGATGAACTACAGACGGAGATGGCGTGCTGAGATGAGGGCAAGACATTAGAGCAGTTTATGGATATGACCATCCAAATTGACAACCTGCTACGCTCTCGTCGAATATGTGCCCGAGGTCTTACATGAACGTGTCATGCAACTGAATCATGCCATTCCCAGTTCAGGTCATCCTGGAATCCAGGCAACGCAAGAACTAGTAAACAATCGTTTCTGGTGTAACTCTCTGATCCCTGATGTTACCAGGTTCGTCCAAAGATGTGAAACCTGCAACCTTACCAAAACCTCACATCAAAAGGTCTGCTTTATCCACTGGAAATTCCCCAGAGACCATGGTCACACATTGCCCTGGACTTTATGACAGATCTTCCACCCTCCAACAATTATATCACCATACTTACCGTTGTTGAATGATTCTCCAAAGCATGCCGTCTCATTCCACTTGTCAAACTGCCTTCAGCCTGGGAGACAGCCGAAATATTGGATAAAGTCTTCAGATTCTACAGACTTCCAGAGGTTATTGTAACAGACCGGGGTCCGCAGTTCACCTCCCGCCTTTGGGCCGCCTTCTGCAAACAACTCAATATCAATGTCAGTCTTACCTCAGGCTATCATCCGGAGTCCAATGGTCAGGCCGAGAGCCTAAATCAAGAACTTACCCGATTCCTTCGATCATACTGCCGCCTGGACCAAAGAGAGTGGAGTCGCTACCTTCTTTGGGCTAAGTACGCACAAAACTCACTCGGAAAACCCTCTACCGGGATGACACCCTTCCATTGCGTATTCGGCTACCAACCTCCACTGTTTCCCTGGTCTGGGGAGCCATCCAACCTCCCTGCCCTTAATCACTGGCTATAGCAGAGTGAGGAGACGTGGAACCAGGCACATGTGCATCTCCAACAAGCCATCAAGATATGTTGAATTTGCCTATGGAAATGCAACCTGTGTATTCAGTTTTTTTTCCCTCATTAATGTGCACATAGCACCCCATTGACACAGCATTGTTGACATTTTTGCAGATTAAAAAAAAGAAAAACTGAAATATCACATGGTGTTAAGTATTTAAACCATTTGCTGTGACAATCTATATTTAACTGCATTCCATTTCTTCTGAATTGTGGCAAGGCACAGTTCTGGCCAAAGTTACAAAAAAAATCTGCTGCACTTAACGTTCCTAAGACCACAGTGGGCTCTATAGTCCTTAAATGGAAGACATTGGAACAACTATTAACCCTTCCTAGGGCTGGCCGTCCAGCCAAACTGAGCTATCGGGGGAGAAGAGACTTGGTGAGAGAGTTAAGGAAGAAACCAAATATCACTGTGGCTGAGCTACAGAGATGCAGGTGGGAGATGGGAGAAAGTTGTAGAAAGTCAACCTTCACTGCAGCCCTCCACCCGTCGGGGCTTTAAGGCAGAGAGGCCCGATGGAAACCTCTTCTCAGTACAAGACACAGCCTGCATGGAGTTTGCTAAAAACACCTGAAGTACTCCAAGATGGTGAGAAACAAGATTCTCTGGTTTCATGAGACCAAGATAGAACTTTTTTTAGCCTTAATTCTAAGCGTTATGTGTGGAGAAAACCATGCACTGCTTATCACCTGTCCAATACAGTGCCAATAGTGAAGCATGGTGGTGGCAGCATCATGCTGTGGGAGTGTTTTTCAGCTGCAGGGACAGGACGACTGGTTGAAATCGAAGGAAAGATGAATGCGGCCAAGAACAGGGATATCCTGAATAAAAACCTTCTCCAGAGTGCTCAGGACGTCAGGCTGGGCTGAAGGTTTACTTTCCAACAAGACAATGACCCTAAGTCATTGTGTGAGCTCATAAATCGCCCTTGAAAATCTCTCTATACAGTGTGAGCACATAAATTTTGAGCTTAGGCTTTACATCGCATGCAATCCTCAATCCTGTGAGTTGATGCCTTGCTGAAGTCGCACGGAAATCACACACTGTATGTCTGGCCATACAGACACAGTTTGGGCCTCTGAATAATGTTTTCCTCATTAAGTGTATGTTCTCATTGCATCATACTACATTAGCCATAAAAACTGATGTATCAAATAGAGTTCAATAAATGTAATTTTCTTTTAAAGAATTAATTATGTTATCCAGTAGTGTTTATTTGCATCTGTGTTAGCACTTGATTCACGATTTGCTCATCTGCAGTGATCAATACTGCTTTCCACGGGCATATGAAGTAGAGGAAATGCATCACTGACCTGTATAGTGCAGTGCTACAGTACTTTACACATTTAACAGCTAGCCAAACTGGGTTGCGTTTCCCAAAAGCAACTATGGTTGCAAGTTCAAGAGATGGAATGAGTGAAATTATTTGACCCCTCGCTGATTTTGTAAGTTTGTCCAATGACAAAGAAATGAAAAGTGCATTTCATTGAGGGAAATAAGTATTTGAACCCCTACCAACCATTAAGAGTTCTGGCTCCCAGAGAGTAGTTAGACACCCCCTGCTTAATTAGTCATCCTCATTAAAGACAACTGTCTTAACTAGTCACCTGTATAAAAGACACCTGCCCACAGAATCAATCAATCAAGCAGACTCCATACTCTCCAACATGGGAAAGACCAAAGAGCTGTCCAAGGATGTCAGAGACAAAATTGTAGACCTGCACAAGGCTGGAACAGGCTACAAAACCATCAGCAAGTAGCTGGGAGAGAAGGTGACAACTGTTGGAACGAGCAAAAAATGCCCATCAATCGACCTCGCTCTGGGGCTCCATGCAAGATCTCACCTCTTGGGGTGTCAATGATTCTGAGAAAGGTGAGAAATCAGACCTCAAAGCAGCTGGGACCACAGTCAACAAGAAAACCATTGGAAATACAATACACCACAATGTATTAAAATCATGCAGTGTTCATAAGGTCCCTCTGCTGAAGAAGGCACATTTGCAGGCCCGTCTGAAGTTTGCCAACAAACACCTAAATGATTCAGAGAGTGACTAGGAGAGGGTGCTGTGGTCAGATGAGACCAAAATTGAGCTCTTTGGCATTAACTCAACTTGCCGTGTTTGGAGGAAGAAAATTGCTGCCTATGACCCCCAAAACACCGTCAAGCATTGAGGTGGAAACATTTTGGTATATCACCATCCTCTGATAATGCTGGCTTTATTACTATAATAATATTATATAGAATATTTATATAATATATTATTGTGTACCACACTGATATGTCTATGTCTATAAATTACGTGACAATAAAACATGGACAATGAAGCATAAGTCTGCAGACATGTAGGTTTTTCCCCTAAACTTCCACACTGGCCACGCAGTCAGTAAGAAGCAATCTGAGCCTCAGATGTATGCTTGTTTTACATCAGCTTAACATCCGTGTCCTGACGGCCTTTACCTGTGTGATTTAGACGCATGTGAAGTTTCCCGTGAGAGAGGCGCGGGTCCGGTTCAAACACAAGCCTCCATTCAGACGTCCAGAGCTCAGGAACGGGCCGGGCCTGGAGAAGAGGGAAACACTTCGTCAAACTCTGGCTTCACATCGATGACAGTCCCGGTGTGTCTCCAGCGTGCGGTTGCCTTGTCACCCTCTCAGGTTGCACTGAAACTCCCAGCATGCCACGGGACAGCGGCCTCCATCAGAGTTTGGCTCGGAAAGAAATGGACGTAGAAAAACAACCATTTCTCACGTTTGTTTCAGCAGATGTACTCGAGACATTCTGACCACTGTGCATTAAAATAAAACAACATCATGATATTACAGCAGTGAATCTGTGCTCTATAGGATGATGTAAACCGTCTTATTGAGAATACACTGTTTTATTGTCATTGTTTTTTAATTTATTGTTTACTGGCCCATATTTAATTTTAAACTACTTTAAACCCTGGTTAACCTCTTTGTTTCTTCTTGAAATTTGGTGGGTTTTTCTTATTTGGGGTCTTGAGCATGCATGCAAAGTTTGAAAACATAAATGTGTTTTTAAAAGGCTGAAGATGATTTGGTGACTGCAGTCAAACTGATTAACATTGGCTTTTTCTCATTTGGGGATATGAATGTAAATGCAAAGTTTCCACAAATAAATGCATTCTGGAAAGGCTGAACACAATTTGATTGCAACGATGGCCACCAAATTGACACAAGCTACAAGAAAGGTTTTAATGTAAAAGCAAGGTGTTTTCATAGTGTTTATTGTTGGCAAATTGCATAGAAACCAATGTGGATGAATCTGACCCAAACACAAACCCGGTAGCCATGTTTTCACACAACAGGAGGGTTTTATAAATGAAAATTCATCCAATTCTGTAAATGAAGTCTGTTCTGAGTCAAGATTTTGCAATAAAACATTATAGCGATCAACTGATGCCTGTAATTTGTGAAACACCATGCCGAACAAACCCATGAAATGCGATTAGTATTGAAATTTCAGCCTGAGCTGTTTTTATTTTTTGGGGTATAAATCTTTTTATAGCTACGCTGAAATGCTGGCTGTGCACTTTCAACCTCTGGAACGTTAAAATAAGCTTCTCTCCTGTCTGTGGGAATCAAAAAGCAGATATATTTGAGCTTCGGCCAGCGCTCTCGCTGACGTTCCTCAAGTTCATCCTGTGGTCGCCACTGGCAACACATCCCAGAATTCCCCTGCTGTCAACCTGAAAGGAGAGGCCTTCTTTCTCCCGCGTTTTTTTTCTCTTAATGGATCAAAAATCCATTTGTGGAAAGACCACTGGACCTTTAGAGGAAAAGGGGTCAATTTGAACTCAATGAACATACAAAAGTGTGTGTATTCGGTTTCTTCAGCACCCAGAGCCCCGTCCTCTGATAATGCTGGCTTTATTTCAGCGAGCGAGGGGGATTTTGGCCAGAAACACACCGAGGAGCTTTTTCCTCGCAGGAGTTGTGAGCGTTACAGAGCACAACCGTCTGTCTGGAAGTAAAAACTCCATTTATTTACTTAATAATGAAACTAATTTTAAATAACAATTAAAGATAAAGCTCTTAGGTTGGTAATAGATGGCATGTGCTTTTTCAAGCCAACCTTTCACATTATTTGGATCCACTGATGTCACATGGACTGTTTTAGCGATGTTTCTACTACGTTTCTGGATATGGGATCATTTCAGCTGTATTGCTGTCTATGGAGGGTCAGATAGCTCTCTGAATTCATTAAAAATAACTTTATTAGATTTTTTTTGTGAACTTCATGACAGTAGCGGGGCTAACAATCTCTTTTGGCACTCTGTCCCACTTTCTGATTGGTGGGGTTTTTCTGTACAGCATCATGGGAAACCGTTTTCCACAAGGAATTCCACTATCAAACAGACAATTTCAAAAATACTACACACGTGTAATTAAGAATCGCTCATCACAGGTCTATCTTTAAAAGGTTTATCAAATTAACTGTTGCCTGAAATGAACAGAAATTGCATTTATCCAGCTCCGTTGGTTTTCTCCCTAGAGAAACGGATTCTCAGTAATGTAGTTGAAATGCAGGAGCGTAGGTGGTGTTAATGTCTAGTTTTCTGTCAGACTCATGGTGTTCAGCTTGTCTTCTCCCTGGAGGCCGCTGGCGCTGCTCTCGCCTGTGAAACAGATACTGACGGGCAGGCGCTTCAAAGTCATTTCTGACTTTCCCTCATTGTTGCTCTGCTGCTCGAGCCAAGTGCAGCCAGTCTGAATGGAGACCTTGTGTGCGCTGTTGCCCCTGTCAATGCTCACAGGGCATTACGTGCCACGATTCATCGCTCTGGACACAGCAGACCGAGACATCTTCACATGATGGGCTTCAGAATGAGAGTCCTTCAAAACCGTGATAACAGCTCTGAATGACTGACACATTACATTCAAGTTTAATTTAGCGAGTGGCATCCACTTATCATCGCTGTGCCCTTGGACTGAAACATGATTGGTTGCTTTATCTGTCAGTCACAGGGCCTCTTGGGCGGGCCTTAGCCATTCAAAGCAGCCAAAACAAAAAAAATCTCACAAATTATTTTCCTTCAAATTCTTCATAGATCTGGCATTCCGACTTTATCTTGCAATTCCAATTTTTTTTTCTGGGAATTCTGAGTTTATATCTTGCAGTTGAGACATTTCCTTAAAAATTCTTTTACAAATTACATTTTTTTCCAATTGACCCATTTTTACTTTTTTATTATTATTATTTTACTCCATGGCAAAACAAGCTTCCACAGAAAGTAAAGGTTGAGCACAATGCATTGTGGGATTGCACCTTCTGCATGGCGTGTGAAGTGTTTCAGATTTCAAATAGCATATTTCCAAGGCGTTACAAGCTAAATGAATGACCGCTATTCATATGCTAATAGATAAATACTCCAGGTGTGTTATACTGTAAACAGATCATCAGTGTATTCTGTGCATACTCAGCACACACTACATACTGCATACTACAGTCATCTGTTCTGATACTTCAGCATGAAATGTTCTATTTAATGATTTTTTTTCTCTTTCCCATGTTGATTTTCTCTCTTTTTAGATCAGTGTGTGAGGCCAGTCATTCATGGCAGGTTTTCAGTAGCCGGCCTTAGTCTCAAAAACATTATACTTTAAGTGTTTGCTTGGACCAAGTGTTGAAGCATTACCGCGGTGGGAGGTTTTGACATGGCTCTCTGCGTTTAACTGCACATCCTGTGAAACTCTCCCTGTGTCCTGAATGTGGGAACTCTCGGTCCAATCAATCAAATTGGCTTCCGTGGGCTGAGAGCTGCTGGGTCGGCGCTTCTGACTCAGGTACTGTGTGGGAGAACTGTGTGCTTTCAGACATTTACTCGACTCACCATGAGGCAGACAAGTTGGGGTTAAACTGTTAATAAAGTTAACATGTAATTGACTTACTTATATTTGATTTCTTTATACATATTCTAATTGTGAGTCAGGCAATTCTGCAATTATTGATAAAATCTTTCAAACGCTTTTCTCAAAGTGACTTACAAATGAGGGCAATGAAAGCAAACAAAAATCAAGAAAAGAGCAATGATACAAGTACTATAACAAATCTTAGTTCGCTTAGCAAAGTAGAAGAAGCTAGGTTTTTATTAGTCGTAAATTATTATTATTATTATATAAATAAAAAGAAAACATCTAGAATACAGAATAGAATTAGAGGCCTTTTTCATTTTGCTTAATTGTATAATAAATAAAAAGAAAACAAATAATACAAAAAGATTAGATTTAAAAAAAAATAAAAAGAAAGATTATTTTTGTATTTTATTTTTTATTCTTAAGTCTGAATCTGACCCGTTTTTTTTTTTTTTTAGATTACATCTTGCTGATTTAAATATTGTATAATTTATTATATGTTATTATTATATTTTTAATGTGTGTAAAATTAATAATAATTTTATATACATATACAGGGGGTACCCCCTTTTTTCGCTCTTTGTTATATTGCAGCCATTTGCTAAAATCATTTAAGTTTTTTCCCTCATTAATGTACACACAGAACCCCATATTGACAGAAGAACACAGAATTGTTGACATCTTTGCAGATTTATTAAAAAAGAAAAACTGAAATATCACATGGTCGTAAGTATTCAGACCCTATGCTGTGACACTCATATATTTAACTCAGGTGCTGTCCATTTCTTCTGATCCTCCTTGAGATGGTTCTACTCCTTCATTTGAGTCCAGCTGTGTTTGATTATACTGATTGGACTTGATCAGGAAAGCCACACACCTGTCTATATAAGA
>JAUCNO010001091.1:11796698-11809947 GCA_032353835.1 Enteromius viviparus | reverse complement strand
TAATAAATCTGCAAAAATGTCAACAATTCTGTGTTTTTCTGTCAATATGGGGTTCTGTGTGTACATTAATGAGGAAAACAATGAACTTAAATTATTTTAGCAAATGGCTGCAATATAACAAAGAGTGAAACATTTAAGGGGGTCTGAATACTTTCCGTACTCACTGTGTATACATACACACATTATATTATATATATAAATAATTTAGGTCACTTGCCGATTTAAGTGCAAAATTATATAATCAAAATGATATACATTACATTTGTTTTTACTTTTTATTCTTAGATTACTGTATTAAAATTTTATATAATTTATACAAATTTATTGTCTGTATTGATTTGTTAGCTTTATTTAAAATGTTATAATGTATATTTATGTTTTTATTGATTATGGTGAGCCACTTGCTTTCATTCAACACAGTGTGGTCATGTGGAAATACTGAAGCACATGGTTGCTTGACATGTTTATCACTGCATACTGCATAGTACTTAAACCTAATTTTCCTATAAAAAATAAAATTTTGACAGAAAAAAAGTACACACACCAAGCCTAAGTGTTTTCATTATTTGTGTGTGCAGAATGGATTGCCCTCAGTCATCCTCACTGGACGGTCCTGCAGAGAATCTGATTTGTCACCTTCCACTTTTCCCCTCATAAAGCACATAAACACACACACAGAGACCATCACAGGCGTGAGACTCACTCCACGGGCCAGTAACCGACTGAACCCAAGGCTTTATGTGGAATATGTGGCTTGAGGTTTGGGTGCTGGACGCTTCCTGGAAAGTGTCATCCCACACAGCCCACAAATCATCCTGCCAGACCCACAGAGTCACAATCAATACATCAATATATCAATAAATTGCCTTCATGCCTCTGCAGCAGCAGGTGAGCGACTGCACGCGACATGCGCAGAAGCGTCACTCACAGGCTCCGCCCACCCGCCAAACGAACCTCTATTAAACGTAGTCAGGGCTAAATGCATATATTTATCTCCATCATAGTTTTCTGTCCTATATCCTAATTACTATTGCTGCCGTTTGATTTTTTTTAAACATATCTTAATATTAGTCAGAAAATGACAGAGTAAAATGAGCATCAAAACTCTTTACATATCTAATAAATTTTTAGGTTTTTTGGTTCAGACCGATGCGTTTTTAAACTCTGATGTTTGTCTGATGGCTGTCAATGTTTCATCAGACGAAAAAAAAAGTGTCAGTAGTATTCAGTGTCAGTACAGTTATCGTGTAGCTGTGGTCAAAACGTTCCTAAACTACTACAATTAAACTTTTTTTTTACTGTATATTTATTACGGTAATATGTAACAGTTTTATTTTTATTTATTGTTTTATTATAGTCCATTTAAAACTCATATTTGAAATTCGTATGCACTTTGTTGTACAGCTTACATATTATGTAGCTGCATATTAGCAAGGGCTTAGTGCTATTTAGAACTCAATTAGCTAATTATTTAGCCACCTGATGCATCCACAACTTTCTCTGGAAATATTTTCCATTTATCACTTACTTACCCAAACGGTGAACTAATTACATGTATCTACCTCAAATTACTTGTTGTTTTATTTACATCTTTGAGTTGAGCTCTAGTATTTTATGTTCAAGTTTACATACCTTTTTTAGACACTCAGCAAGGAAGCGATGACCAGTAACATCCTAGCAACCAAAAAGAACACCTTAGCAACCACTCAGAACAAGTTTGCATCATTGCAGCAACACCAAAGACAAGGTTCGACTTACGGCTGGAATACACTACACGACTTTTAAACTCTGTACAGATTTTTAAAACAGTAAGTCAGGCATCATACACTTACAGACTCTGTAAACAGTGACAAAGGAAAACTGAACATCATAAACTACATGATGCAGAAACGTGTGCCTTGTTGCTAGGAGACGCACGATAAATAAAAACAAATGGGTTCTAAAATCAGCTGAAAATATCAAACGTTTGATATCCTCCGTCTGGATAGAATCAATGTCTGAAGATAAAAACTCGCAATCTATGACCATAAAACACTACCGGAAATCAGTCGGGCTTTACCTGAGAATGACGTCGTTTGGCACAATGTTCAAGATGATGTCATATTAATCTAATCTTTCATTTTGCAAACATATACATTCTTAATCGTACCAGTGCCTTTCTGATCAAACCCGCGGCCCTGTAGAGTTCAGCTGCATCTCTAATCAAACACACCTGAAGTTCATTAATCTGAATAAACTCACTCTGCCAAGAAAATACATAGTATCTACAGAGAATAAGGAGAATGCCATGATCAATGCATAATTATCATATACTGATTTAGTATAGTCACTATTACACGCGAACACTGCAGGACCGAGCAGGATGACAGAATTAAATAGAATTAATGACATGCGTGTGGTTCGTGGTCAAACTCTGCCCTCTTGCGGCGGCGCAGAGAAACGCGCTTGTCAGATTTCGATCACATTCCTTATTAAAATCACAAATTTTCTCCAACACCTAGCTTTAAAACTTCACAGGTCAAAGCTATTAAAACTTAATTTGAATGGGTAAACGCGTTAAGAAATGACTGGTGGATTTATAAACACCATATTACAACTGATTTTAAGAGAAACTCAAAAAAAGGATTTCAAAAGTGTAACACATTCAAACCTATAGCCTTACATTATACTTACAATTTTTACTACCGTTTAGTGCATCATGCATTAGAATATCTTGCCCTGTGACATTACAATTACACAATGTCCAATCAAAATTTAATTAATATAAATTGAAAAAAATACAAAATTTTCACCACATGTGACATCAGCAGCAAAAGTGTAAATCATTTTAAAAATCGCAAGCTATGCCACAAAGCAACTTATTTTTTAATCTTAAAAAGGCTTTAAAATTTCCCCATTTATGATTATAAGTTGATCCAGAGATATTCTTCAAGGATCTGATCAAGCTGTCCAGTCGATTAAAAACCACGCAACAAGACTTTTGATTTTCTCCACTTTTATTCATGTGTAATGTGAAAAGCACAAACATACACTTTAAAAGAAAGTGTTTGGTCTCCTGGTGGTGAAACGGGGCTTGTGCTGGCGACGCAGAACCCTGTGAGGAAGAGGGAACTTGATCTTGGAGTCCTGTTGAAGAGAGAAAAACATGAAAACCCTCGCAATTACAGCTGCATCGATGTGCGTGTGATGGGCTCATCTGAACATGCAGACTCACGTGGAACTGCTTGATGGCGGGTCTGCGGCATTTGTTTGCTGCGATGATCTGCACCTTCATGATCTGGATGGCGTGAGCACGAGCGCGATGCCTGGCACCCATATCACGATCTGAAGAACAAACCAACATGATTTACTACAGAGTACGAGCGCAGCAGCATCGCTCGTGCAGCAGGGCCACGTGTCGCGCCTTGAATTCACTTTCAGCGGCACGTTTACAGCCTAAGAAAGGCGACAAGGTTCGGGGTTTCTTTGTGCACACAGGGCAAGGGCATGACACTGGGAGGAAATGACCTTTGGGTTAATGTGTGCAGGATGAGCGTGAGTGTGCCGGTGATACTCACAGCACTGAGTGACGGCTCCAGACGTGGTCAGGTCTCGGTACTCGCGGTACATGTTGTGGGTTCCACTGCGAGAGTCGTAACGCAGCCAGATACCGAAGTTCTTCACCTTCAGGGGAGATTTCTCATGGACCTGTGCAGAAACAAACAAGCGGTTAAACTCCAGACATGTCATCTCAAAACAGAAATAAAAGCTTGTAAGTTATTACGTAACTACATTAAACTGATTATATGAAGTAATGTTTGTTTCTTTCAGCACAGAGTCAATCGACACATCCATCAAAAAGATAAAAAGGAAATCAAATAGTCTGTCTATCATCAAAAAGAGGGAAGTGAACCCCACTAATTTAAATGACAAACTGATTCATGTCCTCACATAAGCAACAGGATCATGTCAGACCTTGAATTCACTTTCAGCGGCACGTTACACAGCCTAAGAAAGGCGACAAGGTTCAGGGTTTCTTTGTGCACACAGGGCAAGGGCATGACACTGGGAGGAAATGACCTTTGGGTTTATGTGTGCAGGATGTCCTGGTGTGTCCAGCTGATCTTACACTCAATACACCAGAGGTTTGTCGGCAGTATTATTCTGTAATGACATACTCCTAACAGAGACCGCTCAGGCAGAGGGAGTCAAACAGCTCTGTTCGTACCAGGCCGCAGTAGACGATCTCTCCGGAGGCTTTCTTCATCTTCCTCAGCTGGGAGACGAAGTACCAGAAGCGAGACTTGGCCACCACATGGTTAGGGGCGAAGATCCTCATGCGGTACAGAGGGGGCGCGGGGTTTTTAGCGGAGGGCAAGAGACGCCCAACAACCTTATATTCCCGAAGCTGCAGAGAGACAACACAAAGACATTAGCTCAAGGAAACCCGAATCTCCGTACTTGACTAATTAGTTTAGGTGGGAATGATTAGAGAAGGATGTTAACTTGCACTGCAAAAAAGTACTTTTACAAAAAATGTGCGCGTTTTAGAAATATTTCGTTTCTCAATTTCAGAAATTCACTTCTAATTCAATGTTGCCAAACATTTTCTTAACTGGCTTACAATTTCCAAGTGAAAAGTCTGGTTACTTTACATTAGGTGGCCTTAACTACTATGCATTATTTTTCTTACACTTTTGCACAGGTAAAGTTAAGGACAGGTCTGGTGGGATGGGTAAGTTAAGTTGTGTCTAATTTTCGTTTTCAAAATATAAGTACAACGTAAAAACATACACAATAAGTGCATTTTACCAAATGATGTGAATGTTAGAGCAGGGTATTTAAGGCATCAGACAAAGTGGGACCAACACTTTTTGGCCCCGTTTTCTTGGGTATTTTACGTTTGGTGTCCATTTTGTTAGGGTTTGTCTTTTGCTACAAGCAGCAAGTTAACAGGTTACCAAATCAAATCCTGTACGATTGAGCATCTAGAGCTGGATTTACTCACACTAGATTCGCATTTGCTTGTAAGCGCACAAAACCATCATTAATACTAAATCAGGCTAGTTCCAGAGGCTAGCGTTTAATTGATTAGCGCTCAGAAAAAATCTTTGGTAACGTAGATAACCGCGGAGCTCTAGAATCTAACTTTAATAACGCTAACTAAAAGATCAGAATAAGTCAATCGTGAGTGTTTTATCGACAAAACCGTAAGATGTATACTGTGTGTGTTCGATGATGAGCACATGGAGTCATTCTACCGCCGCCATGTTCCTCTCTCTGCTACAATCAACACGTCAAAGCAAATCTAGCGCTTTAATCCTAAACACCTGTCGGCTAAAGTCGCTGTTATGGGTAGTTTAGTGCCTTATGTGTGTTTTCGGGTCATAACTGTGAGGTTCAAGCGACTGTGAATTGAGTTAAAAAGGATTTTACGTACTGTGCCAGACGCCTTCATGGTGTCTCTCGCTGACGGCCACTGTGAAAGAGGAAGCAGCAGGGCGGAGAAGCCTGACGTCAATCCTCTTCCCAGGGGCGGGTCTTACGGGAAGCGTTTTTATTGGTCACTCAGAGCGATCAATCATAGCCGTTACCGGTCTTTTCATTTCTCTTCTTTATATTTTCTTTTCAGTTATTTTATACAATTCTTATTTCTTTACAAAAACGTCTCCGAGGATAGATTATTACCTGTAATGTGTTATGTGTTTTCAGTATTACAGTCTGAAATTGTAGATAATTTTGTCGAATGTATCAAAAAGCATCAACGACACACGTTTCCAAAAATCTTTAGAAGAATTGTAATTAGAGAATAAATATGTGAGTGTTTCTGATTCAAAATTGCAAAAAGAACATTGTGGTGAGATGCATTCCTGGTGGAAAAAAATACATTACCCATGATTCTGCAGAGAATTGCGCCAGAAGCTGATTTGGGCGGTACTGCCGCCTGCTGGACACAAACATAAAGCGCATCTACAACAGCAGCATGTATTATGTTAGCTATCTAATTATGAAGCTACTAAATACGTCTGGTGTGTAAGTCAAGTTAATGCATACTAATACACGAATAGGTAACGAATAAAGCCCTGCACACTTAAATTAAATGTGATGCCTGCGCTCATGTTGCTGTGACTCATGTACAGCACTAGAGGGCCCCGCTGCTGTAATTAGGAACTTTGAGCTCATTACTAAGAATGCATCGAGTATTTTATACATAAATTCTTCCCAAAAATGTTTCGTTAAAGCATTATAAGCCATGAAGCTACAAGGAAAATCACAACATTACAAACATTTTTTTTTAATCGGACAAAAAGACTAACAAGACGATGAAAATCCATGATTAAAAAAAATATTTTTATTACGTTATGTTTTTATTATGTTTTACTGTGTTACCTGTGTTTTTAACCCAATAAACCTACAATTTGGGTTTTCTGTTTTAGTATGTATGTATATATATATATGCCGTCAAATTATTAACGATAAATTCGTTTTGTTTGCATAATGTATGTGTATTTCTTTTGTAAACTCCAATACATCACGGGTAAGTCATTCGAATTGGGCGGAGCTATACATATTAAATCGGGCGGAGCTAAAGATCGCTTTTGGAGTGCTTTGCTCACTGATTGGTGGGTTCTTCCGTACAGCATCTTGGGAAATGTAGTTGTTCACCAAGCACGCTGATGGATTGGAAAAATGTGTTTACAACCAATTAACAACCTTAGAAAGATAAATTATAGATATATATATTAGATTATTATTATAAACTGTTATTTGTAATTATACAATTTATTGTATAACAATTGTTTGTGGCGCAAATAGCAGTTTGCCTACGTAGATATTAATCAATAAAATATCTCACCCAGTCTGCTAAATAAGTAGACTACAGTGAAATGGTGTTTTATATATGATTAGGTGTATAATGTATTCACACACTCGTCACAGCACCACCTACGGATCCAGATGAAGATCAGCTCTTACTGTTTTAATGGAGACAGCTGAAGATGTTCAAGTACCACTTGTGTTTTATTTCAACAATCAATAAACAGCTACTGATTAACACTGTCATTCATCTCGCAGCGCTACCATCCCAGACACCAATCACAGAAATAATGGCTGATCTGTCTTATGAATGATTATAACAGTCATTTGACTTTATTGTAAAAATATAAAACATGAATCACTGTAGATTTGAGGCCTGTGTAAAAGCATGATTCGGAGACTCGTGATTCAGTCGCTGCTTCTCATTCATTCCGTCTTCAGCTCCATTTTCACAGCTTTAGGAAACTCTGATTCTGTCATTAAACGCAGATCAGAGGGAGATGGTTTCAGCGCGATCGGGACGGTCTGAAGCTGATCCTGGAACAGACGATTCAATGCCGAGGACCAAGTTCATGCCTCCTGCACAGCTCAGAATGAGTCTATGAACATCAGCACTGCTCGGGATCGTTTGTAAAGCACCAACGATGGAGAGAGGGTTTCTGGCTGTAAAGTGCTCACTAATGAAGTGTTTCTCGTCTGTGTCTCATCAGAACTGACATCTCCGTCTGGAAACGAGCATCATCACACGCTTGAGTCTGACGATGGAGAGAATCACAGATCTGTGTGTGTGTTTGATTCTAGATCTCCAACAGATTCGCAACTTCCTGAGATCATAATTCAACACATGCATATCAAAAATATGTCAAAAGACGCTCTCAAGGCAAGACAATACAGGCATTTGTGCTCAGTTTTGAGATCTATTTTGCTTCTTAAGTCCGACTACTGGATTAAACATTCAAAAATACACATTTAAGTGTTTATTTTATTGCATTTTATTTATTTATTTATTACTATTATTATTATTTTGCTTCTGTAGATTTCAATTGAAATCCATATCTTTGAAAGAGATTTTGTCTCTTAAATACAAACTAAATTCTGAAGGCTTTTACTGAGGGGTTTGTTCACAGGGTGGTGACAGCATTTTCTAAAATAATAAAAAAAAATATTATATATATATATATATATATATATATATATATTTTTTTTTTTTAAAGAGGGGAATCCAAAACACCTCTGGGAAAAAACAACAACTTCCATTTGTCAAAATCAAACAAGATATTTCCACCTGAAATGATTAAATGTTCAGATATATATACTGGAAATGTATGCAAATTAGCCCATAATTAATTACATGTGTATAACTAATTCTGACATTAAATATGCATATGTATATTTAAAAAAATATATTTATATTTAATATTTGTAATTCGTAATGCAGTCAATCAGCTGCTGATGCAGTCAAACCAAAAATGACTCCAGAAATAAAACATAACTAATAGCAATGGCCTTACTTACCCAGCCGACTGATTACATTGCATTAAAAACTGGATTACAGGTTAGGATGCTAGATATGAAAATGGGTAATTATTTCATGAAATATTCAGTAATTTGCATACATTTCTAGAACAAAGATCTGATTTCAAAATTTCTTGTTTCATTTTTTGTCATATTAGAGTCAAAAGTTTTTAGAGAGGGAGTTTTAAGTATCTAAATATGTATATATATATATATATATATATATATATTGTATATAAATCAAGCTAAGCAAATCCCTCTGGAAAAACCTTCAGGATTTTTATTTGGGAATAAAAATGTAAAGTTTGGTGTGACACTAAAGTAGAGATTTATCGCTCAGCACAGGAGAAAAAAACGGCCTTTAAAAATGTAAATCTATTGACGCAAACAGGAAATGTGCAATAAGATAAACACTTGACAGGTGTGTTTTTGCCTGCAGTGTCTTCATCTGTATAGTGAGGTACTGGATGTCTGACTCTCCACCTTCATGCATGTCTCCAAATCTAAATGAGAACAAAGCAAAAGGAGTCCTCAGGAGACCTCGATGACTTCCATGCTGCCGGAGAAGCTAGACTGGCTGCTCCTTGTGCCCATCTCCTCTCGGGATCGGCTGTCCGTCATGCCGTCCATCTGACAGCTCCGGCGCTTCAGCTGCTTCTCGAAGCTGCTCTCCTCGTGCCAGCTCCTGCGAGAGTCTCCTCCGTCTCCACTGCGCTGCCGGCCGCGTCTCCTGACCGCCTCCAGACCCGGAGCGCAGCCGTAGAAGCGCGCCGACTCGGAGGAGAGGAACCAGCCTCCGGTCACGGGTCCCAGGACGATGTCCGAGTGCCAGCCTTTGAGCGCTTGGGCCGTTTTAGACGGAGCTCCGTCCACGCTGCCGCTGCGCTGGAGAGACTTGTTACTATCTTCAGCCGGGCTCTGCTCGGAGACCTCCTGCACCGGAGAGAACTGGCAGGGTTCGCCGACGGAAAACGCTCGCAGGGACGCTCCAGGCTCGCCGTACGACTTGATGTCCAGGGAGAAGGAGCGCTTGGGCCGGACGTTGTCCTCCAGCTCCTCGCCCAGCTGCAGGCCGCAGAGCGCCCGGGCCAGGAGGCGCTCCTCGGGGAGAACACAGGGCATAGTCAGCGGCTCCGGCTTCTGCTCATCCGGCGACGGAGCGGCGCACGCGCTCTTCAGCTTCTTCTCGAAGTCCAGCAGCTGACCCAGGAAGTTGAAGTTGGGCGAGATGGTCGGCCGTTTCTCCTTCACAAACCTGCACGTGTGAGATCAGACACAGGTTTAAAATCACAATTCTTTTTCTGGCAAAGGCACGATTGCATCTCACGATAAAAAACAATGTCACTAGGACTGCAAGAGAAAAAGTCAGAATGGAGAGATATACTTAAGAATATAAGAATTGTAAGATATGAATTGAAAATGGTCAGAACTATATATATATATATATAAACTCGCAATTGCAAGAAAAAAGTCAGAATTGCAATATTTTAACTCATTTAATGAATTAAGGCTCTCCCGTCGTACCTGTACGCTTCATCTAACGACATGTCCATCCTCTTCATGATGTAGGCGATGGCGATGGTGGCCGAGCGAGAGATTCCCGCCAGACAGTGCACCAGGACTCTAGCGTTACTGGCCTTGGCTTTCTCTGACAGGAAACATACACAAACACTTCCTGTCAGCTGACCTCCCACTCTCAACGAGACCCTCATTATTACTTTTAAAGTCACATGATCATGTCTGATTGTGTCTATAAACCTGGAAACATACAGCGGTGGCCAAAATCATGAGAAAACTAGTGTTTTTATCAGCAGCTAAACAATGGTTTTAAGCTTTTTCTATCTTTTTCTGTAGTGTGTCAGGAGGAAATATCAGTTCTGATCATCATCAGTCTGTCTGGGATGAAGAAACAGAGCAAACTGAGACAGCCATTTATAATCCAGTTCTTCTGGATTGAGCCTAAGTGAAGATTTCTTACTGAAACCACAGCAAAATACAGAAATATCTGGCTTATAACCATTGTTGAAAATACTAGTGTTCTCATCCTTTTGGGCACCGCTGTACACCTGCGGAAGAAATAAAACGTTTACAAAGGCCAAACTATAACTGAAATGTAAGTAATGTAATAGCAATGTACATAAAAAAAGCAGAAGCACTAAAACTTTGAATTAGAAATAATGTTAACTAAAATGGAAACTAAAACTAAAATACATTTTTATTAAACAAATAAAAATAAATTTAATATCAATATTTTTTTTAATTACAATTATTAACTAGTATTAAACAAGTTAAATTAAACACGAATAGTAATATTTAAAGTTAAAAAAAATATATATATATATATTTCATTAAATGCAGAAACTCTAAAAATCTAAATGCAAAAAATGTTGAATCACTAAAATAAAAAAAAATAAAAAATAAACAAAAAATGAATTAAAACATTGTAGAAACAACAACAATTGAAATATAGTGAATATTTAAAAAGTAAATGAAAAAACATGAATAAAGCACATAACATACATAATGAAAATACACTAAAATAACAATAAAAACTGAGAATAAGAATAAACAATTTCTAGTTAACCAGACCCACAGTTAAAGAATGGATCGATATATTAAATAATATATATGTGATAGAAAAAAACTCTTTGAGAAGATTTCTTTTTTTAAATATATGGAATAAATGGACTGATTATATTAAACCAAAACTCTCAGACATTTCCTGGACTGCCATGGTCATGGAAAAAATGGAAAAATTAAAAAAAGAAGAATCTCCAAAGACACATTTATGATGGTGTCTGACCTATGAACTCCACGGATCGGTCGAGCCAGGGCAGGATCTTCTCACAGAAGCTGTCGTTGACCGGCACACGGAGGAAATGTGAGTCAGGGATGAAGTCTGGTTTGGGGCAGGTGTTGCTGGCATTGAGCACATAAGCAATTTCATTCTGCTGCATGAGCTCCTGCAGAAAAACACACACATCAGCACGCTCTCTACACACGTCTCTGCAGAAGGGCTGTCAGAACGCAGAAATATATTATATCCTCTTTTTTTTTTAAAGCTGAACGACAATAATGATAAATAGTTAGATAAATAAATACAACAAACTAAAATAGACTAAAAGTGATAAACAAAATGAAATATTTAACAAGTTGAAGCACTAAAATGATTAATTAGAAATGAATAAAACAAAAAACTGAACTAAAACTAACTAAAGCTTCACTAAAAGTCTCAAAACAAAAACAAAACACAATTAATGCAAACCTACAAATATTTCAGGAATACATGAACTTGTATGAAATAAAAACTAAATTCAAATATTAGAATTTAAAAGTCAAAATTTTATTTAGAGAGAAAAATCTTTTAGTTTCTCTCCTGAGGCCACACGAGGGCGCAGAGTAAAATATTACTAATGCACATTTCTTTAAAATAAAATAAAAATAAAATAAAATAAAATATCAGCATTGTATTGCATGATATTAAACTAATGTTTAAAGACCAAATATTTAAATGAAGTTGTTAAGAAGTTGTTAAAATGTTAAGAAAATCACCCTTAAAATTGTCCAGATGAAGTTCTTAGCAATGCATCAGAAATGAAGTTTTGATATTTTTACTGTAGATCTTCTCTCAATACTCTGAATCTAGTGGGTTAGGCCAACAAAAGCATTTACAGGCATCGCCCTCGCTCCTCGTGTGCCACTGATGCACACCTAAAAGTTCTGCATTCAAATATGGATTTTTGTTTTGGATTCGACTAATATTTGTATTTGCCAGCCCTAGTCACCTTGTTGAGCACGTCTCTCTGGCAGCCCAGGTACAGGTGAGGCAGGATCCGGGTCGGCCCGCTGCTGCTGACCGGGAGACACGGCTGAGAGATGCAGGATGGCACCAGAGTGGACTTCCCTTCACACAGACCCGGGAACAGGTGTGAGAACGCCACGAAACCACCTGCGGATCAGGACAGAAGACGCTGTGAACTCAAAACCTGCTGAGAAAGGGTTAATGTGTCGAGCAGATCCTGCTTTTAAGTTTGCATCCAGGTTTGTGTTCGTCCGTCGAGACTATAAAACAACTTCAGATTAAAATGAACACTACAGAAGTAAACATGAGAAATACCTTAGTAACTAAATAAGCACTGAAACTACAAACTGGAAATAATTAACTAAAGCAGAAATCAAATTAGACTTATATAGTCTTTAAAGCTGAAGCTGTAAAACAGTTCATTACAGTAGGTCATATCCTTACTGTATCTGCTATAATATAGCAGTTCTCATCCTGAGACTCTGACTGCTGTTTCATCGGTTGCTCTTGTGTGATTCCTGAGGTATTTATAGTGTGTTCCTGAATGCAGAGCAAATTGAAGTACGTGTGAAAGCAGGTGAAACCTTTCGAGAACTGTATGGATGCTTTGAAGAATTGGGCTATCAAGAAAAACTGTGAGAAGCCATCAGACGCGTTCCTCTGATGTGTCTTTGACCTGGTTATGGTCACGTATGACACGCTATCTGATCATGAGTCAGTCTGATCTCTCAACGATTGTTAACTGCGTGTCTTTGTGTCACACAACCCTGAGCTGATTATCAGAGTGTCACCGATGACATCAGCTGACCTGACCAAAACAACATTACAGTAACAGAAAAAAGAGAACCAAACACATGAGGCAAAACTCCGGAGAGCTTCACTTCCTCTTCACCTCTGGATTCACTTCCTGTGTAAGGTCAGCGATGAAAGTCGCACACACACATGCAAGTGCGCGGTTATGTAATGATGAGGTCGTATTAGACCTGAACAGAGTGTTTGTACATAAAATACTAGTCAAAATAATATATATATCTGTGTGTGTGTGTGTGTGTGTGTGCACCACACAGAATGAAGTGTTTGAGAATGTAGAAGTGTGTGTGTTTCCTGTAAGGGGTAGGTTTAGGTGTAGGGTCAGTG
>JAUCNO010001091.1:11737246-11789068 GCA_032353835.1 Enteromius viviparus | reverse complement strand
AATATTTCACAATATTACAGTTTTTTTCTGGATTTTTAATCTAATAAATGCAGCCTTGATGAGCAGAAGAAACATCTTTAAACACCATTAAAGATCTTACTGACCCCACATTTTTGAGCGGTATATATATGTATGTATGTATATGAGTGATACGTACTATAGTATATTTAAAGATACCATAGTATTACCATCAGATACTACAGTAGCCCAGCTGTCTGTTTACACTAAACTGATAAAGCATAAGTGTATCTCGGTTAATATTTTGATATCGGTCTAATGAGGATATTGTGAAATCAGCTGTTTTGCGTGACGTCACGGATCTGTGGGAATTTCCCGCGTCAGCGCGTGATCCCTTCAGCCTTTTTGCGTGAATAATAAAATAATAAAAAAATAAAATCACTTAAAAGACACATAAAAGCAGAAGCGAGAACGGATCGTGTGGTTCGGGCCGACTTCATGGGTGTTTGCGACACCGAACCGAGTGAAACTGAAAGTACAAAAATATCTGACAGAATAAAGCGGTTTATCATCGCGATCTTGAGATATTAATGATAAAACCGACGAATATCCAGCACTGAACGTGCGCTTTATTTTTGCTTTTCGATAAATAATTAAATAAATAAATACACTTCGATCAAAACATTGCAATGGCACGTCTAACATTGTTAATTGCGGTAACACAGCGATAATAGATTACGAATAGGAGTTAGATGACATGAGCGCTGTATGAAGATTAAGTAATGTATTTTATTCTAGTATTTCATGTTTATTTTCTCACCCTGAGAGCACGAAAGCTTCTTCCGTTTTCCGTGTTTTCATCACATGCAGACGCAGGCTGCACACTACCGTACTGCACGTACTACATCCGCAGTTTCAATGCTGTGAGAGTACACGGGTGTTGTTGTTTAGTGCGCAAAAAAAGATGTTAGCCCACAGCTTAGCAACGTTTATCGTTTCGTACGAAGTTTCACGTAATATTTTATATATACACTGTATACTGTCCGCTAATTAACGTGCTAGCGTGAGCACAGCTTAATGCAACCGTAAATATCAAAGTAGAGGATACAACTATTACTGTATGTATACTTGTTTTATTTCTCACTCTCTATATATATATATTTTTTTTATAATAGTATCAGATGATCTTTCACAAACATGTTTTATTTCTTTCACATATAGGGTGTTTGTGGTGTGCATTGTGTGATATTTTAGTAATTTACACAGATAGAGGGCGCTGCTGAGCGCAGAGAAGGCTTAATTAGCGATAGAAGAAGCGAAGTGAACTCGCGCGAATATCTAAAGACGTATACATATAATTACATAATACATACGTAATATGAGTCACCGTTATAAGAAATATCATCGTTCTAATAGTGGCTCGGTAGACTGACAGCTAATGCCACAGAAAGCTTGCGTTGATGGTGTGCATATCTACGGTGTTGATAAGCAGTGAAAGTCACACGAGTATTCTGCAAGCAGAGTGGCGCAGCGGAAGCGTGCTGGGCCCATAACCCAGAGGTCGATGGATCGAAACCATCCTCTGCTAACTTTTTATGTTTCTTAATAATTTCTAACTACAACATAAATGAACGATATGTATGTTAGCGGAAGCATAAAAAACTACAAACAACGATTTTACTAAAGCAACACAATACATACAGTGAATATTACTATTACACTGTTATTATTGTGCTTTTATATTGTTTTATTTTTTTACTGAAACATGCTTACTTTTTAATCAATATTTTCAATACTTTTTTTCAATTTTCATTAGACCCTTTGTGAAAATTAACCATGGCTTAATAAGCCTAAAAAATGGTAATAACTAATTTATTTTAATTTTATTATTATATATTTTAGGCATATTCTCTACCATTTGTTGAACCACAATTTTATTGCGAATACCATGGCTAAATTAAGGTTAATGTAACAAACCATGTTAACTTTGTTTTTATTAAAACCAAGTTTATTTTTTTTAAATGACAACAGCTTTGAATATGTCCTGGGAAAAATCAAACGTATATTATGCTAAATGTACATACGAGAGGGCGTGTAAAGAGAGGAGTGTTATTACACACACACACACACACACACAGGTTTCAGCTTTTATGGGTTCATTCCATTCGTATGGTTCATCTACTTTATTTTCTCCTTGCTTAAACCTACCCTTCGAAATCTTCTGCTGTTTTCTTGATTTAAAAGTTGTTGTTTTTTTATGGAGACCAACAATGTCCCCAAAACTAAAATTACAGCTGATGTTTTTTTGCTCTCTAATAATACCACACACAAACACACACATACACACACACTATACCAGAAATGCTCCCTTTTTCCTTTGAATTGAGCTCATCCTTTGTTTATTAATGATTTACATTAAGGCAGAGCTCAGTATATATAAATATTAGCACAAAACGGCTTTCATCAAGATTAAAGCAGGACTGGTAGTTCGCCGTCACACCCACAGTCAAACACATCCCAGTAGATCTTTTGTCCTGCTTTGTTTGAACTACCAATAATAAATCACCTTTATCATCAGACAGTGTATGAAATGAACATGTTTCATATTTCCAGCTTGTGATGTTAAGAATGGTGTGTTTATTTATTGTTTATGGGTTTTTTTCTTTGTGAATGTTATACAGATTACACTATCTAAAATGTAATATTTCACTTACTGCATTAATGTAACTAATTAAAATTTATTACGTTTGGACTACCTTTCTAATGTTTTCAACTGTTAATCCAAACATTTAAACCAGGTAGAGTTAACTTTTACAGTATAGCACTGAATACTGAATACCTTTATCACCTGTTTTAAGATAATAATGTTATGATTAACACTAAGGCCTAAGTGACTAGATATTGAAATATATACTGTGGATACATAAAACCTTTTTTTTTTTAATTAGCCTAATATGCACTTTAAATGCAATTTTCTCAGTATTTTGTTTTTTCAGATTACAGGTTTTCAAGTAGTTGTTTCTCAGACAAATATTGTCCAGAACCATCTTAACAAAACTGATCTTTATGACTGGTTTTGTGGTCCAGTCACAAAAAGATATTATTATTATTATTATTATTATTATTATTATTATTATTATGATAGATAGATAGATAGATAGATAGATAGATAGATAGATAGATAGATAGATAGATAGATAGATAGATAGATAGATAGACACAGCTGTCATTAATTCGAATGACACGTTCACCTGCGCGCTCAGGTGTGATGACGCGCGCGTGCGCGTGGAGGCGCTGTCGGGTCGCGCGCGGTGGTTGGTGAGGCGGAGCGCGAGTCAAACGCACACAAGCGGCTCTTCATTTTGTTATTTAACGGAGAAACTCACTGACAGTCACCGTCACCTGGCGAGCCGTGTGTGTTTGTTCTTCTGCCATGCGGTAAAAACGGGGATAAACACAGAAACAGGTGAGTGTGTGTTCACACACCACATACACACGCGCGCGCACTTGTATGTTGTAGATAGCGGTGTTTGTAAATGTACTCTCTGTTAGCACAAACTAGATCGGTGTGTTGTGTTTATTGTGTGTGTGTTGATCACGGTTCCGTTCCGTTCGCTGGTTTAACGGCTGCGCGCGGTAAATACTGTCCGGTTGCCATGGCAGAGCCGGTCGCGCGCGCCTGTATATTTGCGCTATTATCACCGCTTCATTCAGATGTTATTAAAACAAAGTGCTGAGTAAATTATTTAGAATTTGTATTCCGCTATAATCACAGATTACATGATGAAAACTGATGTTCCTCATTTTAGATTTTGTTTTAATTTATGCCAACTTTCTTATCTAACTTGTTTTAAAGTTACCACTAAGTTAAATGTAACATATTAACATAAATATACATTTGGAAGATAAAAACGTCGGCTAAATGACCAAATGCAGACACACGCGTGTCATAAAATGCATTAAACATTATCAGAGTTGTGCAAATCTGGCTTAATGTGAGAATAATAGTGGTTTTGTAAGTTGACAAAATGCTAATAATTCATTGAATCATACAAATATTTATTTAACTGCATGCCATTGACCATGCACTGACATCAGAGAACTGTAAACATGCAAATGTATTGTTAAATTATTGAAATATTAACTTCCCCAGAGATATTCCAGTTAAATATTTTTATTATAAGGACAAAAACCATCCCTGCATTACATCAAAAACATGAATACAGCAAAGATTCATTATATACCCAAAGTCTTTCAGCAGGTTTTAAATATTTTGTCCTGACTTTGCGAAACGAACACATTGAAGATCACTGGATATGATGACCGCTATGCACCACCACGTAATTATGTTTAATACATAATCTAATTGTTTATAAATTCACATTTATATAAGTGGAATCAATGAACTATGAATAATTAAATGCCACTGTGTGAACAATCACATAATCTTTAAAAAGTAGCTGTAATGTGAATTTGACTTCTGTCGATGATTTATCCCTTCCTGAAGCTTGGCTGTAATTCTGTGAAGCTTTAATCTGAGGTAGTTCTGTGTAGGGAAGTAAATGGTTAAGGGCCCTTAATAGGGACGCAGTGTAAGACGCTCTCCAGTGAGTTTCAGTAATTGGTGTTATGAGCGGTGCAGGTCCCAGTGCTACGGGTTAAATATGGAGCCCTGTTACATAACTGCTAATGTTTCCATTAATTTCATTGAGCCGTGCTGTTATCTTCAGCCGCTGAGACGTCTTGCGGTCCTGTGGTATTTTAAAGGTTCACACCAGGGTTCACGAGCTTGGAGCTGCTGGTAATATACCTGAGCTTTCTAACAGGATTCTCTGCAGTAGATAGGATGCTCTTCAATAATATCTCAAGTGTTGATCCATTCAGCCGATCTCCGGGTCTGGCGATAGCACTTTTAGCATAGCTTAGCATAGATCATTGAATCTGATTAGACCAGTAGCATTGCGTTAATAAATGACCAAAGAGTTTTGATACTCCTTTGAACTGAAGTGTTCCTTTAAGATTGTGTTGCTTCCTAAAAAACATTACGGATATCAATGGGTTACGTTGCTTTTCTGGGCTTGCATGTTTGTTTGTAATATGAAAAGTTATATTTTTCATGTAAAAGTCCTTTCACACCAAAAGTGAACAGGCTGTTCCACCATTCTGAATTGAATAGGAAGCAGGAGTTCAACACTCTTCAGCAATGAAAACCAGAATAAACACAAATGCTATGTGTATGTGAAGTATAGTTTTTTAATTGGCATGGTTACATTGGATCCTTAAAGGTCAGCAGCAGAGACAATGGTTCATAAAACAGGATTTTTAAAAAGGATATTTTAAATAATAGTGAGTTTGCATTGAATTGTTTTTTATTAATTTTGTGCAAGTTAGATGAGTAACTGCATGTTCTCTCAACATGGCAACACAAGAGCTGTCAATCAAAACGTGGGAAACAAAGTAACGGCGTTACTTATTTGAAAAAGTAACTTATTGTACACTTAAAAGTAATGCATTGCTTTAGCAGTTACTTGAAAAAGTGTTGTGATTACATCCCTTGTAACGCGTTATAACCAGCGCTGAATATCTTGCAGTGTTAAGTAAAGACCTTTGCTCCGTTATGTTAAAAACAGCAGCACTGAAGACACTTTTGACCGCGAGCGGTTAAAAACACCAGCTGCGTCTGGGACCATGTGAACCTCTGCTGGCCCGAGGCCTGTGATTCCGCCGGAGTATTTCTGGATGTCCTCAGCGTTTGTTTGTATTTGTTTGTGTGTCGTTTCTTTGGCAGTTTATGGTGTTTTGTCTCTGCGAGAGATTTTCAGCGAGCCCATGGGTCCAGATTTTTCTGGATTCATGTGTGCCGATGAGAACTAAAGGAGCGGAGCTTGTTTGGTGGAGGCTGGAGTCTCGGGAGGATTCTGCTGTTTGGAGGAAAATTGCACCGGTCTCTTGAGTCTTGGTTAAGAGAATTTAGTTTTGCTTCATTCCTCTATAAATAGAGGTTTTGCTAACCATTTTGGCTCCAAAGAACCTTACAGTGATCCATTCCAGAACCATTTATATAACATTCTAATAATCTAAAGACATTTTCTTCTCCATAAAGTAAATTTTGATTCCTTATGCAATGATTAAAGGTCCCCTGAAGTGCCTTGAAACATGCATGCGTTATTCTATATGGTGATGTAATTCCAACTGGAACAGGAAGACATAAAGAGTAGCCCTTTATATCTTACACAGAACTGAATGCGTTTTCATTCCAATGTGCTTCTTTTCCATTGTTTCTCTGAGGAATGTGTATAATAGCTATAATATTTGCATATGATTGCCATGTTTTCAAGACTTTGTGTCAAAGTTTAAGGAATTTTACACGCAGCGCCGCTCATCAATGTCAGTTCCAAAACACTGGACCAATCAGAAGAGTGCGGAGGCGGAGCAAGCGTTGCCAGATTTTGTTTAAAGCAGCAATAGTAGTTGTGCTTTTGTAAAAAACCATTCCTGCGCTCAGCGCCTTGTGTATTTCCTTTAGTCTTTTAGTCAGGTGTTGACCTTAAAAACTGCAGTATTCGTCGTCTCATTAGGGTTCAATTACATTTTCACACACTCACATGATTTTACCATGCTCCTGTATCTGTTCTGATATCTGTTGATTTTCTTGTTGTCTGCTTCTGACGAAACACAGACGAGCTGAGCATGCCTCCATTGAGCGAGTTTCCTCCTGCCTTATCTACAAAGTCATAACGTCCTTTATTGTCCTCTATTCATAGCACAGCTGCTCCTGTGTGGCCAAAGACCTCAGAGCACAATGACTTCTGTTTCTCTGACTTCCTGCCAACGAGCGACAATCAGAGCAGAAGTATCGGAGATACACGCGCTGAATCATATCAGAGCGGGCTGCGTTTGACAAACAGGTTTCCTAATGAGATAACGAGATTCATGACATTAGCGCTCATTAACCGCTCGCTATCAGAAGGACAGCAGAGCAAGCGAGATGTTTAGAGCTCGTCATGACAGACGTGTGTTCAGAGAGAAACCACCTTCTGATGTTGGTCAGGAGTGAATGCTGTAACTTACTATCTCTCTCACACACACACACACACACACACACACTGACATCACACCGCCACTCAACAATTTGGGATCAGTACGATTTCTTCTGCTTCATCAAGGCTACATTTATTTGATCAAAAATTTAGAAAATACAGTAAAATTGTAAAATATTGTTACAATTTTAAACAACAGTTTTCTATTTTAATACTCTTTAAAATATAATTTATTTCTGTGATGGGAAGCTTAATTTTTCCCAGCCATCACTTCAGTGTTCAAGGTCACATAATCCTTTATAAATCATTATAATATGCTGATTTATTATTGTTTTTTTATGTTATAAGCTGTTGTACTGCATTGTTTTTGTTTTTCAGGATTGTTTGGTAATTAAACAGTGAAAAGGTACTGCATGTATTTAAAAATAGAAATATTTTAGTAAAGTAAATACAAATATCTTTTTAGATCGTAAATATACAAGTCTTACTATTACTTTTTAACACATGCTTTGTGAATAAATGTTTATTAATTTCTTTAAAAACAACTTTTGAACAGTAGTGTATATTGTTACAAAAAAATCCTTTTATTAAAATAAAAATCATCAAGGAATTCTTAAAAAAAAGTATCACAGGTTTCCAAATGAATATGTGGCAGCACAACAGTTTTTAACATTGATAATAAATGCTTATATTATGATTTCTGAAGGATCATGTGACACTGAAGACTGGAGTAATGATGCTGAAAATACAGCTTTGCGTCAAAAAAAAAAAAAAAATTAGTCTAAAGTATATTAAAATAGAAAGTGGTCATTTTACATTGTAAAATTATTTGACAATATTAAAATGCAGCCTTGATGAGCAGAAGATGCTTTTTTAGAAAACTTTACAAATCATACTGATCACAAACTTTTCAACTGCAGTGTACAGTCTCTCTCTCTCTCTCTCACACACACACACACACACACAGAGAGACACACACACTGACGCAGTGAGAAGTGGATCACATCCTCAGAGTAACAGTACAGTACAGTGTCTCTGATGAGCTGTAAATGATCAAATGTGCTTTACTGTCTCATTATTCACCACAGTGTGTGTGTGTGTGTGTGTGTGTTCAGTCACTGGTTAATTAGTGATCACAGTTCTGTTAACACAACAGGAGAAGGGTTTGTGTGTGTGTTTACATCACAGTGTGGAGACAGAATTATCATAAGTGCACAGATATCTGAAGGAAAAAATTATTCCTCTATATATATATATATATATATATATATATACAGTAGCTTATCTCACCTGTGCAATGCAACACATGTACTGTATTTTTATTATCATCCAGCTCTAATCTGCTAAATGTGAATATGTGATGTGAAGACAAGACAAACATTAACATCATGATTTCTGCAATGCTGCTCTGAAACAATAAACGAGTAATATTGAATGTATTTTTCAAGTATCTGTTTTTACGTCTTTTGTTTCTGTTGATTCTGGTGTGTTGTGATGCAGCTGACGTGTCGTCACAGGGCTGATGTTTGATCAGGCTGTGTGTGTCGTCACTGAACACACACTGTAAGAGCGTCGTATGTGACGTGTGACCTTGGGCGGAGGGTGGGGTCGGATCAGGTTCCTGAAGGTCACAGAGGTCAAGAAGCTTCTGGTTCCACCTGCTCCTGTTACTCTGCTGCGCGTCGCAGCTGTTCGATCTGTACATTTATTTATTGAATTTGAGTTGTAGCGGACAGTGACGTAAAAGCGGAAATAGGACAGGTTGACTGCTCATGAATTATCTTCATCAGCTCATCAATAAAGCCTCTATCAGTGACTCTGAACTTCCTTATGACTGTGTTTGACGTAATCTTCAGTGATATGCTCATGTCTCACATTCCTGAGTTTATTGTAGTATCATTATGTGTTATTTTATTTATTTAATTTTTTACTTTAAATTTTTTTTCTAATTATATTCATGGGTAGGCTTTTATTTATTTTTTATTTATTTATTTTTCTATTTTTTATATAAAATGTCTGTGTTTTTATTTTATAAATGTTCTTTTTTATTATTCTTTTTAGTAAATGTTTAGTTATTTTTTATACCGTTTCTTTATATATATATATATATATATTTATATATATATGTTTTAATTGATTTCGTTTTTATATAATTTTAGTACTTTAATTTAAACAAAATGCCAAATAGCTACAATAAAATAAAAATTAAGTATGCTTATATATATATATATATATATATATATATATATATATATATATATATATGATGCGTCCCAGTGCATCCATGAGATGTTTCTTTAATAGTATATACCGTATATATATATATATAATTATTAAATGTATATATATATATATAATTATTAAATGTATGTGTAGTTTTATTTTATTAATTTGTTTTTATTCTTTTTTTTATTTCATTTGGTTTTGATTCAGTTATTTTAGTACTTTAAGTTAAATGAAAGAAAAAAAATTAAGGCGAAAAAAAGATATATAATACAATATTAATAACAGTTTATTTTTATGAGTTTATACATTTTAGTAGCTTAGTTTAAACAAAATGTTGTCAAATAGCTACAATAAAATAAAATTGTGATATGTTTATATATTATGTTATTAATTTTATTTGTATTTTATTTTGTTATTTTAGTACTTTAACTTTAATTTAAATTAAAGATAAATATTGGCTGAAAAAAAAAAAATATATATATATATATAAATATATATTTATACTTTTTTTTTTAATGGGTTTTGTTTTAGTTATTGATGGTTCAGTAACGTCACACACACACTGCGAGGGTCATACACTTTCTTACTGGTGTGTTCACTGAAGTAATCTAATTATATTTGACTTTATTTCCTTTCCTGTCAGAAGTTCCTGCAGTTCCTTGACCTCCAGCTGTAGGTGGAATGTGCTAATTAACTGTTAACCTTGGTTAATGAACAAACAGCCCAGTTGTTTTCAGCTGTTTTGAGCGTCAGTAACACACGTGTGTGCCTCACGCCGGGCTCCGCTTGGTCTCTCTTCATTAAAAGAGACTTAAGCAGCAGCTGGAGGCGGCTCTGTTTGCTCTGGAAGGGTGGGAACTGATTCACAAAACACCACCGAATCATCACGGGATTTCTAGGAAACCTTTTTGCCACTCCTATCTATACCCAGAATCCTCTCTGTCTTTACTGAGGCAGTGTGCGTGTGTGTTCAATTCTTTTGCTGGCTTATCCGTGTTCAGTTTGTCTGTGGCGTAACAGATCTTTAATTAGACAAATCAATTAACGACAGAAGAATCTGCTGCGGAACCGAACCGATAATGAAGCCTCATGCTGATGATGTCATTTCCCTATGGGTGGAGGGGAAAGTAGGAAATAGATTAGCCAGTGTGTAAACACACAGCAGATGACCTTTGACCTGGTGTGAGTGTGCGTCCACGTCAGAGTGATTCCTGTGATGTTGAACATGTGAGAACAGTTCATGGAGTCACACGACTCTAATCAGTCAGGAAAAGCCCGTCAGCAGTGAGACTGTGTTCTGTTTCTGTTGCAGTCCTTTCCTTAATATCTGGACAGAGGATTTTATTGTACCATATACAAGAGTTCATTCAGGACATTGAATCTCGTCGTTACACCAGTAGGTGGCGACAAGTTAGTCCTTATGAGTGAGTGAGTGAGTCAGTGATTCAGTCAGGAAGAAATCAAGTCATTTGAATCATTCAGTCAGCCAGTTTGATTCAAATACAAGCATTGAGAAACGAATCAAGTGACTGTCTTTTAACCTGTTCACTCAAGCATGCTGATTTACTTACAGATTAGGAGTCTATGGATTGTTCATTCAACTGATTTGTTCAGGAACTAGTGAGTCGTTTGAATCGTTCATGCGACCAATTACTGCAAAAATGCTTTATTATTCAATAGATTCAATTGATTTATTAAAAAACACTGAAATGAAACAATTTGCTGTATTTGTATTGATCCATTAACAAACAAGGTCTCTATGAGTGATTCATTTGAATCATTGGTTCATCTGATTTGTTTAAATGCACTGATTTAGGAAGTCTTTATGATTGAATCTTTCATGCAGTGATTCCTTCAGGATGTTCACTGTATTTATGAGTAAGTCGGCGCTTCAAAAGCAAACAAACATATATTTTCAACAGAATCCCTGATAGTTTGGATCTGATCTGAATCATTTGAGCAGCGCATGAATCTCTGTGTGACTCTCGTTGAGCCTGTTATTGAAGGACGAGCAGCTCAAAACAATATTCTCCCGGCTGAGAGAAGGGCTGGAGAGCAGGATCATGACAAAAGTTTCCGACGCACTGTAAGTGTAAAACAGTTGATGGTGATGATGCGGTCGTGTGTGTGTTGGGTTGGTCTGGTGCTGTTGTGTGTGATTGATTGCTGGGCGTTTCTGGGACACTTCTATTGTGAGTCCTAATTACCGGCTTGAGTTTTCAGCTCCGGAGAAGCAGTGATTTCAGATGAATGCTGTTATCGGTCCAGAGAGAGAGAGCTTCTGCATATAGATCAGCCGTCTCGTCTCGTCTCGTCTCCTCAGTGCGGTTTGTGAGCAGATTGTAAATGAAGTCTAAACAGAGGAAAGTTTCACGCTTCTCTTCACAATCCCAGTGAAGAGACGATGACGAGAGAATTTAAAGAGCTTCCTACACAGACAGACTGAATCATCACCACGATCCTTCTCACTGTAAGACTTTTAAATTGTTAATAATTTAATTTTATCTTTTAATTATTGAAAATAAAGCAAACTTAATTAAAAATAAAATAATAATAAAAATAAAACCTGGAAGAAATGTTTGATTATTCAGCAAAAAATAATTTTGTTTAATTTTAGTAGTCTATTAGTAGTGGGCAGTGATTGCATTCTACAGAACAAAAACTGTAAAGTTCAAATTAACACAGACTTTTATTTTGAAGGGTTGCCGTGAATACCTTTACAGTTCTGTGTGTGTGATAGGAAGCTAGTTTTCAGATAAAACGGTAGAAAGCTGAAAACACCACTACATCGCTACACTACGTTAGTTGTCATGAAATATCCTTTGATTCAGAGTGACCTGTGACGTGTTCTTGGCATGTTTGAGAGCGTCACCGGTTAAGGTGCCTCAGTTTGACCCACATATGAAGACTAACGGTGTGTTTTAACAGGTTTTTGGTCACCTCTGACCTCATGTTGCTAAAGAAGAGGTTTCAGGCTGTACTGTATTCACGGTGCTCATAAAGATCTTAATATAGCTGCGTTTAATAGGATCAGGACAGGTCTGTGATGTCAGCGAGCGCTGAGGATTCTGGGTACACGCAGGCCTGGAGAGGCAAAGTGAAGAGATAACGAGATTAAAGAGGTATAATGTGCAGCGTATGGATTCACAGCCGACACAGAAACACAAAGGAGATATTGGGCTTCATTATGGTTTACAAAAAAATAAAAATAAATAAATATATAGAAAGTTTTTTTCCCACATAAGATATGTAAGAAAAATATGTTATGTTTATATTTTAAAAATATTATCTATAACATGTATACTTTTTATACATGCCTATATTTAAAAAATATAAGCTGTATGTGTGTGCTTTTATATGAACATGATAAATAAACAGTGCACATTAATATATTATGTAAACAAAAACTTTTATCGTTTGACAGCACTAGTTAATATATATAAATATATATAGTTTATATTTAAATGTATATTATATATTATTATTTTATGTATAGTTTAGATTCATTTACATCCATTAATATAATATTTATTACTTTATTTTATTTTACATGCCGTTTATTATATGTAATAAATTAAATGAAAAAATTAATAATGGTATACAAAAAAAATAAAAAATAATATAGTATAAAAAATATATACAAAATAAATAAGTACATAAATAAATAAATCTAGTGTAAGTTGTTTTAATGTAAAACCTTCTAAGGTTAAAAAAGCTTGTTGATGATGTAAAGCACTGGCTAGTCCTGATTTAGAATATTCTGGATCAGAATGAACAAAGGTTGAAGCTTTTATATTAACTGCAGACGGAAGCAGGTCAGTGGAGATTCACTTCTAATGATCCGCCGGACTCATTAAATCTGACAGATTTATGTTATGATAACGTGAAGATGTTCAGAACAACAGACGTTTTCCAGAATCTGCGTGTCCCAGCATCCTTTGCGTTGGAGTGGATAATCACAGACCTGTGTGAGTTTGTAAAGCTCCTTACAAATCCTCTTAAAGATTCCGGCGTGAGAAGCAGCGGCACTTCGTCGCGTGGAGGCTGTGAACAGGTACGAGTGAAGACTGAGTTTGTTCTGTGTGCGGTGTGATTCACTCGGGTCCGCGCTGTTTGTTTGTGTGACTCGCTGGGTTTGATGTCGATCCGTTTCAGACGGATGCAGGAGGAGAAACTGCTCCATGCTCTTTTGTCGAACAGAAGTGATGTTTAATATTCTTGCATCACAGTGTGAATGTGAATCTAACAGTGTCAGGATCTTTTGTTGTGTGTGTATACACTACTGGCCAAAAGTTTGAAATAATTTTAATGTTTATGGTCTTTCGTTCACCACGGCTGCATTTATTTGCTCAAATATACAGTAGAAATGGTGGAAGATTATTACAATTTAGAATAACTCTTTTCTGTGTGAATATCTGTTAAGATGTCATTGATTTCTGTGACAGCGCTCAGTTTTCAGCATCCTTGTGTCACATGATCCTTCAGAAATCATTCTGATTTGCTGCTCAAGGAACGTTTCGGGTTATTAGCAATTTTTAACACCAATGTTTTTGGGGAAACTGCTTAATTTTATCTTTAAGGACTCACAGATGAATAGAAAGTCCATTTATTATAATTTATTTGAAATATTTGTTACATTACAAATGTCTTTATTTTCACTCTTAAGCATCCTTGATGAATAAAACTACAGTAAAGTCTTAAATATCCCACATTTTTAATGACTTCCCCAAAAATATAGAGTGTTAACAACATTGATGACATTCTTTGTTGTTGTTGTTCTTCTGATGTTTCCAGTCTTCTGGCCGGTGGTGTACAGTATGTAATGCTGTATCTCAGGGTTTGTAGAGGAACAGACTCCAGTCGTTTGACCCACAAACTGTCCTGTGATCTGATCAATCATTCATGCGGTCAGCGGCTACTGGACCTGATCTCTCAATCTCTGGGCCTTCTACCAGTGTGTGTGTGTGTGTGTGTGTGTGTGTGTGATATAGGCTAAAAAGTGTCGTTAAACTTTACTTGGCTTATTTCTTGTGCACAATGCACATTCATGTGTTTTAATCTCACTTTTGATGAGGATTTTATGACCTTTGAATAACACCAGATTTTAAATGTTAAATATTTAAAGCGTACCTGAAGTATACTCGCAATAGTTCCACTTTAGCACAATACTAAGTATATATTTAATTCAACTTCAGCACCACTTCTTCACAATTAAAGTGTTTTAAGTGCAAAATTAGTGTGCAGACTTTAAGTATACCAGTGTAGTGTACTAAAAGCACAAGAGCAGGACATTTTATTAAGTACATAAGGGTAAAAATGTGTTTGTAGTATACATAGCATGAAATAAATGTATTGCTGTGATGTTTACATTGGGTTCAATGATTGACGTCGCACAGGCTGATGGTCTTGGACAGTTTAACTCTGTCAGTCGGACTCGTTACTCAATCGGCCAGATTAACCTGCTAACGGCCCACGCGGGCCTAATTATAGACGTGTGGCGACGCGTGCTGGAGACTGACTGTCTGATCATTCATCATCTCAGAGTTTGATTCTGTTTGAGCTCATTTTAACTTCATTCATAAAAGTGGTTTTACACTTGCATCTTAACGACAGCAATATACATTGCATTTATTTATTTAGTTATGTACTGTAATTTTGTATAATTTTATTCATTTTATATTATTTTATCATTTTATTTATATTATTTTATTAATTTATATTATTTTATTTTATTCAATTTTTCATTTCATTTATTATTATTTTTTATTTATATAAATAAAAATAATATAA
The DNA here is from genome assembly GCA_032353835.1 of Enteromius viviparus. Classification (NCBI taxonomy): domain Eukaryota; kingdom Metazoa; phylum Chordata; class Actinopteri; order Cypriniformes; family Cyprinidae; genus Enteromius; species Enteromius viviparus. The sequence goes on along the minus strand of JAUCNO010001091.1, from coordinate 11,774,054 downwards.
AGTACTTTGCTAGTATACTATTATTTATTTATTTATAATTTTATTCATTTTATATTTTATCATTTTATTTCTTTTTTTATTATTTTATTTATATTAATTTATTTTATGTAATTGTTAATTTCATTTATTTCATTGATTTTTTTTATCTATAAAAATAAATTAAAAGGTAATACATTAAAAATAAACTAGTGAAATAAAACATATCTGAAACGTGTCATGTGACAGTGACAACATGGTGAATGGAGTATGTCCAGATTATATATAGAACAATCAAATCACATAAATAGCATTCGTCAGATTCCCCAGACTTTCATCATTAACATACGCTGACCCATCTGTAATACTGGATTATTTAGCTTTATGAATTGCACTCTTTATTGTCACGTTTATTGTATTATTTTATATAAAAAAAATAATAATAATAAAATACTTGTAATGTTTATTTATTTATTTATTTTTTTGTTTATTATATTTTCAAAGAACAAAAACAATTGTCACATTTATTTTATATAAAGTATATTAACATGATTGTAAAAAATGTATTCATTAAAAATAATATAAACGGTCAGATGTGTAAATCTAATTCTGCTTGAGCAGTGACACAGCTTTGATGATGATGATGATGATGATGATTGTGTGACTGACGCTGCTTGTATTGTGTTGCAGTGGAGGATCTGTGAGCACAATGCAGAGTCCAGACATGAACGGATACACCGGCGTCACAGCGCAGTCCTCACAAATAAAGTAAGAGAACTAATGAGGAAAACAACATTTCTAATTAAATGATACTGTAAATATGAAAGTAAATGTGAAAGCGAGTCATTGAATCATTCATTCAACCAATTTGTTCAAACAACTGATTCATACAGTAACTTTTGCGTCCCAATTCTGTACTTTTTTGTTTGTTTTTTTACGTTTTGGAGAATAATGGGACACACAGCTTCATCATAACTGCATCTGTCACCGTTTAAACTGCCCTGTCAATCATCTGTTTGCATAATGATGCATTTAAAGTTAATGACCAAATGTATCTTTATTAAAATTCACAATGTTGCGGCAGGTGACATATATTGTGGATAACATTAAAGTTAACATATTATGTTATTTTTTTGGCTTTAGAAGTGTCAAAAACTTACATACAGCATGTATTTAAATGTTTTCATCAGGTTAAACATTGATTATTTATCACCCAAACCCCTTTCTCTCTATATTTGTAGTGTTTATGTGTTATTGTGGATCTAATGAAATCCTCGTTCATCATGCAGTATTAGCCGTTCCAGTGTGCATTCGAATTCTATCTGGGAAATCTTGGCATACTCATTTCAACATTATATGATTTGGGACATAATTCTATTTTTGAAAACTATTTAGGACAGATGGTATGCAAACTGGGATGAAGCAACTGTCTTTATAAATGAATCATTGACTCACTTGATTCATTCAAAGCCGTGGATTCATTCAGTACTGATTGATTGGGTCAGTTTTCATGTGCAAACTGATCAAACACAGACAATATTGTGCCTTAAAGAAATGGTTCACCCAAAAATTTTAATTACCCCATATTTTTCTCACCCCAGTGCCATCCTAGGTCTATAGGACTTTCTTTAAATTGCTGACTGACTGAGCGCCGAGTTCCTCCTTCTTCTTTGTATTTTAATAGTGGTTGGCACACAGCTTCAAGGTGCATTACCGCCACCTGCTGGCTAGAGCGCAGAGTTCTGGCTTCTTGGCTGACTTCTCGCTCAACATACCATGTATGACAGAAGTTGCATTATACTCGAGTCAAAGGTCAGCCAGCACTAGCCAGTAGGTGGCAGTAATGCACCTTGAATAGGCAGTATCCACTAGCATTACCAAGCTTGGAAGAGCCAGGATAAATTTGTATTTGAGTTGAGTTGTATCCATCTGAAAAAAGAAAGTCATATACACCTAGGATGGCTTCGGGGTGAGTAAAGTATAGGGTGATTTAAATTTTTGGGTGAACTATTCCTTTAAAGATAATACAATGGTTGAATCAAATTCATGTCACATTTGCACCTGAGGTCACTGGATCAGCAAGCAAAACTCTGTTTTATTTATTAGATGAATCATTGGGATTTTAGTCTGTTCTGAGCAGTCATGGTGTGACTTGAGCATGATGAATCTGATGTTTAATTGATGTTTCCTCTGCTCCTGATCTATCAAACACATTCATTATTGATCTGTCGCACAATTAGTGTGACTCACACAATGAAACAGATCAAGTGTCCACTTTACTCATTAACTCCACACACACGCACTCAGGCCGTCACAACTAATTCACTTTAATCCTAGAAGAACAACAGAGAAAGTAAGTATGGATGAGCGCTAGTGTACTAACTCTCTCTCTCTCTCTCTCTCTCTCAGTGGTCATGCCTCACTGTCTCCAGATGTTCCTGCCAAAAGGACGGGTGGTAAAGCTCTGTATGGTAAGTGTGTCCTCCTGCTGTCCGCTGAGGGAACTGCAGCGCCCCTGTACCCTCAAAACGCTGTCACCATGACAACGCGCTCCAGCAGGGATGATGGGATTGTGTTATTCAGTGTGTGACGTGAAGAACATGATGAAGATGTTCAGCCATTCGCTGTTTGGTCTGATACCCAGAAGGGATTCATACTGATACATGCTCACATCTGACTCGTGCTTCACCACAATAACAATAATAATGCATCTTATCGTCGTATACAATACAGCTTCACAGTAGTAAACAGGAAAATAACGGTGTTAATGATGCATGCATTCATCAGTCAGACTAATTCAGTTTAAGGCAGCTCTACAGAAGAGAGTCATTATTCAGCTCAGTGTTAATGTTGGAAAATTCATCAATTATAAAATTAGTTCAATTTCAGCTCAACATAAGACAATAGAGTCGTTATTCAGAACAATTCAGTTATTCTCAGTTATTTAACTAATATGTTTAACTGTAAAATAGTGTTATCAAGTTTTTGTTTACTTTATATATGCGTGTACTGTGTTTATAAATATTTAATATTTAAATATTAATTTTTATTACATATATATAAATACATGCTTGCATATGTTTAAGAAAAATATGTTGCGTTTATATATTTATTTAAATATATTTATATATGATATAATTTATATGAATATAAATATATACATACTGTATATGTATGTCTTTATATAAAGACATAATGAATATATACAGTACGCACACATATATTATGTATGCAAAAACATTTATTTTAAGTAATCAAAATTAATCATTTGACAGCACTAATACACTATAAATAATATATTAAAATATCTTTGCAATGCACTCATCAGTTTTCTTTTCTTAACAGGTTTTGTTTAGTTGTTTAGGGAAAGTTGTTAAAAGTTATATTTTGGGATGTGAGGTTTTCTCAGAATCACTGCAGGTAGCTAAAAGTGTCTGTGAGAGTGTGTGTGTGTGTATTACATCAGAGCAGAGGTTAAAGGTCACAGTGAAATAACTTACATGTCAGAAAGACTCATAGTGTGTGTGTGTGTGTGTGTGTGTGTGTGTGTGTGTGTGTGTGTGTGTGTGTTTTCTCTGCGCCGTCGCTCTCAGGAACAGATGGAGTGTATTTCCTGCACACCTCCGCCAAACATAAAAAGAAAGGTAGAAGCTGACGTGTGTGTGTGTGTGTGTGCGTGTGTGTGTGTGTGTGTGTGTGTCCTGTCTTCTCCTCTCCTGCTAGTTTCCAGCTGAATCTGCTCCTGCCTCATGAACTCCTCACACGCGTGTGATATGATGTGTTCAGTCTGTGCGTCCACACAGAACCTGCTCCAGATTGAGGCTGAGCTCCAGAAGCTGTGAATAAATCTGCGGATTCTGTCTGGACGCGCTCGTGTGTCTCTGAGGCCGATTATATAACGAGATCTGCTCTTTCCTCAGAGCAAAGGAAGAACTACACCAAAAACAGCATCAACAGCCTGACGGACACGTCACAGTACCATGTGGAGGTGAGACAGGCATCTGTTCAGGAGATTAGAATGAGAACTCAGCAGAATCTGATCACACCCATCACTTCAGACTCAAACTGTTAGACACACATCAACATGGACAGAGCTCGTCCTCAAAAACCCAGGTGACATGAAACAGAACGATCATTCTGGCTTTATTCAGTCTTCATCATGTCATTCAAACATGACTTTGTTTCCTGTGTAAAAGGAGGTATATAAAAGTGTTGTCCATACAGTGGAAATCAATGGGGTCCTTTGTTGTTTAAGTACAGAAGAAGTTTTAAACAGGAAAATTATCTAAACTGTTTTGTCATTTTTGAGCGAGATGCTAACGGTCTAATCAGATTCAATGATCTATGCTAAGCTACGGCTAAAAGTGCTATCGTCAGACCCGGAGATCGTCTGAATGAATTAAAAACCTGTAAAACTCAACTGTTTAACTCTGAAGGAATTAAAAATGTTTTTTAAAAAAGTGGCATGTTTCATTAACATTGTTCTTATTTAACAGAAGAAAGAAAGTCATGGCATGAGGGAGAGTAAATGATGACAGAATGATCATTTTGGGGTGAACTGTCACTTTAAATATTAGATTAATCATTGTTAATTACTCAGCAAAAGATTTGGTTTACATAATATCTGAATGTGTAATGTGTATATTTATTATGTATTTATAAATACAAACACATGCATGTGTATATTTAAGACAAATGTTATGTTTATATATTAAATATATATTGTTTATATTATACAATTATAAATATATCTGTAAATATTTTCCAAATATATATTGTCTTTATATATATATACATAATAAATAATCACACATACATATATTATGTAAACAAAAACTTTTATTTTGGATGCAATTAATCGTGATTAACTGTTTGACAGCACTGGTGTAAATATGAATTAAAAAAATTGTTTACGTTTGGTCATAACAAAAAAAAAATCGTTTTTATGAATATTTTTATGAATATTCAGAATCTGTTTTTTTTTTTTTTTTTTTACATTTTCATTTTTTAGTTTTGATATTTAATTATATGTCTGTACTGTTTTTATTAATAAATTTAAATAAGCTTTAAATATTTTAGTGCGTGAAGTTAAACTAAATGAAAATGAGAAATGTAGTAAAAATTATTTTTTAGCCAGGATTTATTTTATTTCAAGGAACATATGTTTTGAATGGATTGAATTAGAATTGGAAAGGGTTTTAAGTTTTAGTTAACTATAATAAAAGCTATAATAAAAACCTTTATTTCTGTATTTCTATAAAAAACATGGAATTCAATTTAAGAGTCTTAAATTGTGAATCTAATTCAGTTTATCTGTAAAGCAGCTCTACAGAAGTCATTATTCAGATCTATTTAATCAGTTTTGTTCTCATTCAGTTACTGAAAATGACTCTGAAGACCCAAAAGCAAAGCAAAGCCATTGGAGATGCTCTCTGTGTGTTTTTCTGCCTGCTTTGAAACAATAAAAGTCATTGCACATTAAGTCAGAAATATTTCCTGTTTTTTATTTTTATTTTTATCAAAATGCATGCTATGATTGCTAAAACACATCCGAATTAATGACGGATGAAGGTTTCAGACCTTAAAACACTATACATGTGGCTTGACTTTTGTCTCCTGCAGCATCTGACCACATTTGTGATGGACCGTAAGGAGGCGATGCTGACCATCGAGGACGGCATCAGGAAGCTGCGTCTGCTGGACGCCAAAGGGAAGGTCTGGACGCAGGACATGATTCTGCAGGTGGACGGGAAAGCCGTCAGCCTCATGGACCACGACAGTAAGGTACGAACCCAGCGACCCGCCGCTGGACCCCAGTGAGACGCACCTTTAATGGTCATGAGTGTGTTTCAGAACGAGCTGGAGAACTTCCCCCTGGCCTCCATCCAGCACTGTCAGGCCCTGATGAACGCCTGCAGCTACGACTCCATCCTGGCGCTGGTGTGTAAGGAGTCCGGTCAGGGCAAACCAGACCTGCACCTGTTCCAGTGCGACGACATCAAGGTCTGCTCTCGCTCCGTCAGCTGACCCTCTTTTAGTTTACAGATCACCAGTTACTGTGTTTAAGAGTAGTTAACTAAAATCTCACCCCCTTGTCATGCAAGGTATCTTTATTATTCAGTCGTGAGGAAATTATGTTTTTGAGGAAAATACATACGAGTGTGGAGTAAATAAGATGAGAATTTTTCAACACAATCTAACTGTCATGAACCAGAGAAAAACTGTGTACATTTAAAGACAAGTAAATAAGTATGTAAATTGTAAATTGTAGCAAAAAAAAATCCAAATATTGAGTAAATCACTTTTAATCACTTTTCTTAGCAATGCATATTACTAATTAATTGGTAAGTAACTGTAGTTTAATGACATGTTTCTCATTAACTGTAACGATTACAGTGGGATTTATTTTGTAATTAAATCAGGCCAATTTGATCCACATGGACATCGAGAGCGCCGTCAGCGACCACAAGGGTGGGAAGGTCAAGAAGCGTCCGGAGGTGCTGAAGTAAGTCCAGCGCTTGTGAATTATGAAGATGCCTGTTGCCACGGTAACGCAGCATCTGTTTGTCTGTGTCTGTCAGAATGATCCTGAAGAGTGACGGGACCATCCCTCCGCCCCCTGGAGGCCCCGCCCCCGAGCCTCCAGAAGCTGTCCATCAAACAGATGGCAAGAGCCGAGTGGCCAGTTGGACTGCGTGGACCAATGAGCAGCAGGAGAGTAAGTGGAGGCGTGTCTGTCGTTAACCATCCAGCTACTGTTCCAGAGTCTCACTGTGTGTGTGTGTGTGTGTGTGTGTGTGTGTGTGTCCTCAGATGATCCACAGAGACATTACACCGAGCTGGACGGCTCTCCTGAGATGAGTGCAGCACAAGTGGACAGAGATGTGGTGAGTGTATACACTGATAAACAACATCCTGTTCCTGTTCCCACGAATGCCTAAAAAGTCTTTAACCCCTGGTTACACAGAAAAGGCTTAGGTCTAGTCCTAGACTTAAATATAAATCTGAGCTGATTCAACTTTGTGTCTTAAGACACACAAAAGTAATAACAGTGTAATTATACATTTAAGTTCTGAGTAATATTAACTAACTACATGTGCTTCCTATATGGTTTAGCCTTGGGATACTTGCATGGATTTATTCATAATTTAATGTTATTATAGTAGTAACTAGTAAGTACATGTAACATTTGTTGTAAGGACACCTTGAAATCATATGATGTAGTTTTATCAAAATATCATGCGAGTAAAAGTGTTGTTTTCCAAATATTAGCACAAATGTAATCTCTTCTTGGCGCCACTCAGTTGTGTTTTTACTTTGATATTCACAGTACCTTTTAATTAAAAAGTTACAATTAAAAATAATTTCAGTTTTAAACACTGAGTTAAAAACATCCTCATAGCATTATTTATGCAGTTGTGAAAGCATTGTAAATATGTTAATGTCACTTTTGATGTCGCTTCTGTGTCATCTCTGCACTGTAAAGGTATAGGGAAATCATTTTCATAATTTTACTAAACATTACCCCTTGAATAAAAAAATAATAAATGCAGTTCTGCTTTTCTGATAAAAATTATGATTGCCGTTTATAAAGCAGCTTTATAATATTATATAATATTTAGCAGTGGATTAAACGCATTCTAAAGACTTTCAGTCAGATTGATGATTGCTTGAGAGTCACGTTCGTGTTGCGTGTGTGTGTGTGTGTGTGTGTGTGTTACAGCAAATCCTCAATCACATTCTGGACGACATCGAACACTTCGTCACCAAACTGCAGAAAGCCGCCGAGGCCTTTAACGAGCTCTCAAAACGCAAAAAAACCAAGAAGAGCAAAAAGAAAGGACCCGGAGGTGAGTGTCTCCTCACGTCACACATCCTCATCATCAGCGTGTCTTGAGTGTGTTTGCTGTGTGTCTTTGATCAGAGGGAGTTCTGACGCTGAGAGCTAAACCTCCGTCTCAGGACGAGTTTATCGACTGCTTCCAGAAGTTCAAGCATGCTTTCAACCTGCTGGTGAGCGACGTTAAACAGGTTACCATCGCAATTACAAACATATCTGACTCAGATGATCTCTGATGGGATTATTGTTTGTGGTTCCAGGGGAAGTTGAAGAGCCACATTCAGAACCCCAGTGCTGTGGATCTGGTCCACTTCCTGTTCAGTCCTCTCCGGCTGGTGCGTCTTCTGATGACATGTGTGTGTTTGTGTGTGTGTGTGTGTGTGTGTCGTACTGATGTGTCTGTGTGTGTGTGTCAGGTGATCCAGACGTCTGGAGGGGTGGATCTGGCTAAAAGCGTGATCGTTCCTCTCCTCACTAGAGAAGCCATTGACTTCCTGCACTCGGCGGGTTCGGCGGAGGAGAGACACCTGTGGGTCACGCTGGGAGACGGATGGACCAAGTGCAGGTACTGGAGGAAAAGTGGACAAGCTGAAAATGTTTTACGCTCGGTTTACACCTGTATTTAAAGCCCGATATACTTCAAATGAGAAATGAACTGATATGACGTCACTTTGAACAAAATCAGGACAAAACGAAGCAAACATTTTGTATAAGCCGGGCCTGAGACGTGCTCTGAAAGCATGTGTGTTGTGTTGAGGTTGGAGTGGCCGAAGGATCATCCGTTTCCTCCGCACACGCTGCGTTTCCGTGACGGCTGGGAGCCGCCGGTGCTGGTGTCTCGAGAGCAGGACGTGGCTCAGCTGGCGGAGAGACTCGGCGCGGCACAGACTGAGCTTCAGAGACCTGCAGACAGACCCCTGCTTGACGTGAGACCTTTAATAAGATACAACACCCCTCACTTACCCCCACGTCATTCCAAACCCGTAAAAGCTTTGTTCTTGACGGAAATACTTTTTGTACGCGAAGAAAATAAAAATAACAACTTTATTCAGTAATTAATCTCCTCATCACTGCAGCATCATATTGAGACGTCAAGCAGCCTCCACTGTTGGCACGGCAACAACATCCTGATGTCATATTGTAAAAAATATTAAAAAGTGTGAATATTACTGCTGTCAAATGATTAATCGCTACCAAAATTAAGGTTTTCGTTAGCATAATATATTGTGTGTATTTCTTTTGTATATAGTTACACACACATGTATATATTTCAGAATAATATGGTATTTTTATATATTAAATCTATTTAGAATATGTAAATGTAAATATTTTCTAAATATATATTATTATACTTTGTGTGTGTGTGTTTATATATACACATAATAAATATACACAGGACATACACATATATTGTGTAAACAAAGACTTTTATTTTGGATGCCATTGATTGTGATGACTTGACAGCATTCGTAAATACACAAGGAAAACGTATTGTGTCTGACTCAAGAGGTTTGTTTCTGCAAATAATCTCAAATATGGCAATAACAAGTTGTTTTTTATTTCCTTTGCATACAAAAAGTACTTGGCAGTCAATGGGACAGTCACAAGCCTCCCGGTTGTCATCTTAAATATCTTAAATTGTGTTCCAGAGACAAACAAAGCTTTTATGGTTTGGAATGCCATGATTTTAATTTTGGGGTGGAGTCACCCTTTAACACTTCCAGTGTGACGCAGTGAAGGTGTTTTCTCTCCCGACAGCAGCCGCTGGTCCAGGACTTCCCCGGAGCAGACGGGTACGGCTACAGTCACACTTCTTACAAGCGTTTGCACCTGCTGGAGCCAGACATGGCCGTGGCTGCTTTTAAACACGCGGTCAGCCGTCATGTAGATAGGTAAAACCCACCTGGGTACGAACAGCCGCCCTGCACGCCCCGGAGAACCGGCTCAGAGCAGGCTGCGCTTCTGGGTCTCTTCTGGGTTCATTCTGCTTCTCTAAAGTCTCAGCTCTGACCTGAACTCTCAATCTGTTAAAACATCTTCCGATGGAATAAACACTCTTCCCGTCTCGCTCTTGAGCTCTGAGACGCTCCTCCGCGGCGGCAGCGGTCGGTCAATAACCACATTCATCCGTAGATTCAGCATTTATAGAGAGCCAGCCTGTGTTTGAGAGATCTCGCTGTAAACAAAAAAAGTGTTTTTGTTTTGTTTTGCAGCAATATGTCAATAGCGTTAAACCAAGATACTTACTTGAGATGCTAAATGAATTCAGAAATATAGAAGGGGAAATACACTCTTGGCTCTTTCTCTTCAGGAACCTGGAGGCTCACGACCGGACGCAGAGGAACTTTGCCAAATCCAGATACGACTTTGTGGCCAGAAACAACACTGAACTGTCTGTGATGAAGGACGAGGTGGTGGAGGTACGTCATGTGATGATGATGAGGTGACATGAGTGTGGCGGTTTGTCATGTGACCTGACGATCTGATTGGCTTTCAGGTGCTGGATGACAGGAAGCAGTGGTGGAAAGTGCGAAACGGCTCAGGCGCTTCAGGATATGTGCCAAACAACATCCTGGAGATCAGCAGGGCAGTGGACATGACGGGCCGTGGGGAGCCCATCTACAGCCACACCATACAGGTGACACACACACTTACCTGCCTCTTCGCTTTCATTTCATCTCCTTGTTTTACCACCTCATAGAATTTTTGTTTGTGTTCATCTGTTCATCTCAAAGCTAATGATGCCAAAAAAGGAATTTGAGTTGTTTAAGGTAAACAAGTGTTTGTGTTCAGTTTGTTTTAATTTCCTGCATTAGTTCAATTAACCCCCCTCTGTGTGTGTGTGTGTGTGTGTGTGTGTGTGTGAGGCTCCTTAATCATATTTTGAGGACAAATTTGTACACGGAAATGTTTTTAAACCTCCTAAAACCTCCTTGTGAGTATGTTATACAAAATAACAATTTTTCATGAATCACAGTGTTTTCTGATAGGGTAAGTGTTAGTTAGTTAGTTAGTATTTATAACTAGCTGTAAATAAAACAATAGATCTCTATAGAATGACTAGCAAATGCATATGTGTGTGTGTGTGTGTTTTAATTGCTGTGTGTGTGTGTGTTTTGTTTGCTGTGTGTGTGTGTTTTATTTGTTGCGTGTGTGTGTTTTATTTGTTGCGTGTGTGTTGTTGAATTTTATTTTCATATCACTCTTCATTTTTCTCTTAAGCAATTACTGGGCGAGTTAAACGAGGTAACTGGATTATTTTGACTTATAGTCAGTGAAACCCCCCCCAAAATCACATCTCAGTATGTTTTGATAGAGATCTGTATGTGTAGAGGCCGGCTAGATATTAGAATTATTAATACAGCACAAATTATGAACTACTGTTGACCTACTGAGGGCTGTTCACACACAAAACTTCTTTGCATCTAAAAACGTGAGACGAAGCTTTTTTTTTTAAATCACAGCACAGAACCTCCTCCATCCAAATAAAACAGTTGCCATGCCAACATGCTACTGTAAACAACAACCGTTGCTCCGCCTCTGGGCTCTTCTGATTGGTGCACCGTTCTGACAATTATTTTACCTTCACACAGCATCTTAAAAAACACTGCGCTCATGTGTGAGATGCCACAGAAGACTTGAGTCGTGACTAATGTTCATACACGTCCGTCTAGTGTGTTTACATAGAAAACAAAGTAAAAGTAGTGCATTGGAACAGAAAAACACTGTGTGAATGGCCCTCATGGCTTTGATGAGCTCATCCAGTCGAAGTTGATCATGTGATTACAGCAGGTCTGCAGGTGGGCTAAATCATGAGTGTTTTCAGCATGTCCTGTGTGAACAGGAAGTGCTTCGGGCAGTGTCTGATTGTGCTGTTTGTCCTGTTCAGAAGCAGCGCTCAGATTATGTGCCCAAACCGGCGGTGACGGAAGCCCCGCCCACCCCAGTGGCCCCGCCTCCTCCTGCCCCACTGCAGATCCCCACCCCCCCACTGCCGCCTGCATCCACTCAACATCAGGACACACCACCAGCCGACAGCCAACAACAAAATAACAACAGCAGCGAGCGTGATGCAGTTACCATGAGAGAGCATCAGAAAGAGAGACCCGCTCCTGCCAGCCGTACGCGCACACACACACACACAATTAATGAAAAATAAGCCATTCTGTGCAAAACATTAAAGGGGTCATGAACTGAGAAAACTAAATTTCCTCGATCTTCTGCCATACATGAGGTCACTGTACTATAAAAACATCCTATAAGTTTCAGATCTCAAAACATAGTCATTAGTCTAAAAAAAGCTTCTATTGAAGGCAGTCTGCCGAAAACCACAGCTTTTGGAATGTTGTACTCTACTACATCACTGCTTGTTTAGCCACGCCCACCGATTCTACATCACTGCTTGTTAAGCCCCGCCCACAGATTCTACATCACTGCTTGTTTAGCCCCGCCCACAGATTCTGTATCACTGCTTGTTTAGCCCCGCCCACCGATTATACATCACTGCCTGTTTAGCCCCTCCCATCGATTATACATCGCTGCCTGTTAAGCCCTGCCCACACATTATACATCACTGACTGTTTAGCCCCGCCCACGGATTATACATCACTGCCTGTTTAGCCCCGCCCACGGATTATACATTACTGCTTGTTTAGCCAAGCCCACAGATTATACATTACTATCTGTTTAACCCCTCCCATCGATTTGCGCATGTAGTGTTTACAAGAGATAGCGTCCATCTGTGAGGAAAAGTACAATGTAAAAAAACAAAAGCAGTTCATGTACCCTTTATTAAAAACGTATTAATGACACACACACCTGCAACATTATCCATGTGTGTTTCTCAGGCCGGAAGTCCAACATGGAGGAGGTTCAGGACGAGCTGATGCACAGACTGACGCTGGGTCGCAGTGCTCAGAAGAAGTTCCAGGCTCCGTCTCGCTCCTCCAGTCTGCCGGCGATCAACATCACATACGACTCCATGCCGGACGAGGTCAAGGCCTGGCTGCAGCTCAAAGGCTTCAGTGAAGTGTGAGTGGGTCATATGATGCCATTTATATTTCTCTTTAGTGTGTCATGTAGCTGTTCGTGCATGTATAAGATCTGTCTCCCACAACAAGATTTATTCTATCTAAAAGAGGAAGCTGATCCAGACCAGGCTAAAACCCCTCATTTAAACACACCCCCACATGTTTATGTCACGATATAGTAATATTTGCATAATGCCGCCCAAATGTGTACACAAAGAAAGAAGGCGTATAACCTATTGTTATCGTTATCTTTATAGTTATCATACTGGGTATGAACGGGCCTTTGCGCTCCTGATTGTGGTAAACACTTGTGGTGTTCGGCCAATCACAATGCACTGTGTTGACTGGCCAATCAGAGCAGACTGTGCTTATCGCTAGCCGGGTCTTTGTAGAAAATGTAACATAGAGGAGCTACAATAATGTACAGTATTTGAGAAAAAATGTGTTTTTTGAACACTAGCGATCTTTGAAATAGCATCATATGAGGCCTTTAAGGCTGATGTGTTTTGGTTTGCAGGACTATAAACAGTCTGGGTGTGCTGACGGGCGCTCAGCTCTTCTCTCTGAACAAAGACGAGCTGAAGACGGTCTGTCCTGATGAAGGAGCTCGGGTTTACAGCCAGATCACCGTCCAGAAAGCTGCTCTCGAGGTGGGTCGACTTCCTCTGCTTCTCCTTCCTTACTCCTCCCTTCATTCTTCTTTCAACTCTTCTGTCATGATCCAAATGTCCCGGACCAGCATTCGCTGAATCGAATCTCGAGTCTGGTTAGGTAATCTGCTGATAAGTTGCTCGACTCTGGCAAGTGTCGCTTTGGTTTTTCTGTGGTGTTTTTGCTGTCTGCAGGTTTTCTTCTGACCCTCTCCCATGATCTTCACACGTAATCCACGTTCCTCTGAAGGTACTTTAGTATCGTAGCGAGGCGGCTTTGCTCTGTTTAGTTTCACACATAGTTCCTACTTAAAGGGATGGTTGGCCGAGAGTTTCTTTCTTAAAGAATGTCCTCCTTATTTTGTGTTTAAAGAAGAAAGAAATACAGGATTTAAACAGCTTGTGTGAGAGTAAATTACCTTTTTTGTGATAAACCGTCCCTTTAAATTGGATTATAGAGTCCCCACCTAACTAGTTCATAACTAACACTGTACTACTAATAATAGTCATTTTTATATTACATTTGTGTTCTCATCTGATGTGTCAGAGCAGTTATATTACTCAGTATCAGCTGTCTTTAACCATTACAAAATTAATAAACAAACACGAGAAATGGCATTTGTTTATTTCTATTGATCTTATGATGCACAGCGACTGAAGTCTGGTAAACATGACTAACATTTAGTTTATGCATATTTAATGCTTCAATGCAAAAATATTTAGGCACACATTTATGCCACTAAGGATCCTTCACTGAAGAAATGAATATTTCAACAGTACGATTTGTTTGGTTTGCACGTGACTGATGAAATCAGAGATGCTGATGTTGTTTAGTGGCATGTGTCTGCTGTTTCCAGTCATAGTTAGAGAACAGATGCCTTCCCAGAATCCCTCAAGCACCCCTTTACACCTCCGTCATCGTTAGTTTAGAACATCTGATGAAGACCCTTCCTCCTCATTCACTCGTTTCTGCTCTTCCTCTCTCTGTCTCTCCATCACGCCGCAGGGGTTTGGAGGTACTGAGCTTCAGCTTGTGAAATAAGCTTTTTGTGAGAAGTAAGGCTGGGTTGGAAATACAGATTTCTCGATTTTAACCAATATTGATTCTTAAATTGTTAAATTTACTTTTGTATATATATTTATTATAACTGGCCCTCTAACACTAGCGCTCTCTAATCTTTTTCTATTCTATCTAATTGTTTCCTGTTTATTTATTATAAGAAATCTTACACTGTGTTGGGCTAACCAAGATGTTAAATGTAATATTCAGTGCTGTCAAATGTTTAATATTTTGTTATGCTGTGTATAATTATTATGTATATGTACACACACACACACACACACGAATGTAAGAAAAACGTGTTTATGTGTGAAATATATATGTATTAAATATAAGAATATGAATGTAAATATTCTCAAAATACTGTACAGTATATGTGTGTATTTATATATGCATAATAAATATACACGGTACACATAAATAAACATATTAAACTTTTATTTTGGATGCGATCATTCAACGCCACTATTAATGTTTAATAAATCCACCATAAATCCATTCATGAAATCATAAATAAAATCAATTTATGACATCCAATATGGAAAAGTTTATATTTAGAGTAGAAACATAATTATATTAGTGCTGTCAAACAATGAATCGATTTCAAAATAAAAGTTTTTTGTTTACATTATGTATGTATGTGCACTGTGTATATTATGCATATATAAATACAAACACAAGTAATATATTTAAAAAATATTTACCTTTGTACATTTTTATATTTTTATAATACATAAATTGAATATATAAACATTACATATTTTTCTTAATTATACTCATGCATGTGTTTGTATTTATATATACATAATAAATATACGCATATATTATGTAAACAATCTTTTTTATTTTGGATTAATCACCATTATTGGCTTAACAGCGGTAAATTATATCAATAAATCAATGTAGTTTTAATTTTAAAATCTTTTATTAAAATACAGTTCTTACAGAATTAGTTTTAAAAAAGTAAAAAAAAAACCTTGCTGTACCTGATCGAATATATATCCAAAAGGAGTTGATTTTGATCGCACGCTTGTGAATGGAGATGGAGTTAAATCGTGAAATGTGTGTCCGTCCCCAGCCCTAGTGAGCTGCTTCTGAGTCTGAGTCTGTTCTGTCTGTGTGTCTGTAGAGGAGCGCTGCCTCGGAGCTGCAGGAGGTCATGAGGAGGCGGCAGGAGAAGCTGGCGGCGACGGCGAGTGATTCCGGCGTGGAGTCCTTCGACGAGGGGAGCAACCACTGACCCCTCTCTCACCTCTGTCACCTCTGACCTTTTACAGGACGCCGTGGAGCGCGCTCAGTTCGCCGCCATAATGCGCCGTCGTCAAGAACTCTTGGACCCGTCTGATAACGGAACCGGATCGGACGCAGATGAACACGCGTGACAAGACGCCAGAGGAAGTTTGCTTTTGTAGGGACATGAACTGTGTTGCTGCAGCGTTCTCCGTAGGTTCCTGTGAGAACATCACAGCAGTATGTAGTCTAGTGCCATCGAGTTCTGCCTTCATAGTCCAACATCCTGGAAAAATTAATATATATATATATTTGCAATCATACTGTACTGCTCAGACAGAAAACATCTGCAAATGTTCCCACACCATTGGCTGGATCTTGGACCAAATATCGATTCGATTAACCGTTGCTCCTCACTTCTGACTAATGACATCCTGAAGATTATTTATCAGCCGCTTTGAATGTATGTGGAGACGTTTGGGTGAGATTTTTTTTTACTAGCAAAATAATACCTGACCATTTTGTACTGAATTGTAATGCCAAAAGAGAAGCTATATGGAAATGAAATATCCGTTTCTGTAGACGTTTGTGGCGTTGGCCTGAATTATCTGAGTTTCACAAGGACAGGTTTTGGGCCAAAATCCTCCTGCAGTCTCATCCTCTTCTTCCTCTGTCTGCAGATCTCATTCTAATGACGATACTGATGCCATCAAACCCCTCTGAAATATAACTATAATATAGACTTCTTGTGAGCATTGATTGTTTTCTTCTCTGTCCCATTAATGTGACTGATGTTTGGCCAAATCAATCTCTGGGTTCAAGGTTCCTGTTTAAACACAAATGTCGCACATTCAGTCTGTAAATATAAAGTGTGTGCAGAATAAATGGAATCATGTGACCTTTGTGTGGTGTGAATGTATGCAAATAGCATTCTATGTATAAAGAAACGTCACTCAGACTGTTGAGCCTTGGTCTATATGCTTGTATTTGGAGGGAGCTTTATCTTAATAATTTAGAACCAGTGAAGCTTTTTCTTTCCTTTTGTTAAATATGAGTTTAATATAACATTGAGCTGGACTGCACTCCTTAAGGCTGAATCAACTTTGCTTCATAACTGATGAATTTTGTATTTGTGATTGATCTGAACTGAACCAACACTAAACATCATTTTATCACTGTGTGATTCTGTCATCATTTACTCACTGTTGAGTAGTTCAAAATGAATTTCTTTGCTCTGCCGAACACAAAGGAAGATGTTTTGAAGAAAGGTTTGTTTTGGCTGTTTTGGTCATCAATAGAAGGGGGAAAATACTATGGAAGTCAATAATGGTGACCAAAACAGCCAGGTTGCAAACTTTCTTCAAAATATCTGCCTTTGAAGAAATGTACTTCCTTTGAACTAAATGACAGAATTAATATTTTTTACTATTCCTTTCACATTGTTGAAAGTGTAAATATTTTAAAGAGAAATTAATTATAGATTTTAAATTTGCCCTGATATTTTGGCATATAAGTAAAGCATCCTGTAAGTTTCTTAAAATGTCCTCTTCATTATAAACAAAGCATTTATTTACTCAAGCGCCAAAAAACTGCTCGTTTAGATCTGAGGTGCAATGTGACGTCACCCAGGCACAAATATTTGCATAAAAAGCTTGTCTTAACCAATAGGAATCTGCTCAACATAGGCCCCGCCCTTAATGGCTGATGCTTAATCACGCTAAATGCTAGTTTAGCGACGTGTCAAAGCAAATACATTACAGTCACTGGCGCTATCTTGTCTGCAGTGGATACAGTGATCAGATGTGGATTCACTTTTAGCCTGTTTTTAGGACAAATATGGTGAAAAAGTTCGCTTTGACGCGTTTGGTTTAATCGGGTCGTGCCGTGTCTGAGGATTGATCAGATCGGAGTATGTTGTTTTGTAAACGAGGCACAATGTCATGGAGAGTTGTTACATCCGACTGCTGCACCACAAACCGTAAGTAATAATGAGTTCATAACGCATTGTCTGGAAATTAGTTTTTATTTTCGTGTTGTCGAATCAAACGTGCATCGATAGTGTTTCTTTTAGCAAGACAAAACAGTGGCTGGTAACTGAGAACCTTAAAGGGCCGCACGTTATAAAGAGAGGGTCAGAATGAGTTTTTTTTCCACATTAATAACTTTAACATTATCAGTAAACCTCAAGGAACATATTCAAATTCTAAAAAGCTACTTCATGATTGTGATTTTCATGTCAGAGCCTGAAGTAAGTTTTTGTATTAGGATGAAAGATGTTTTTATGTGTGACCCTGAAGTATAAAAGGTGCTATAAGAGCACAGGTTTATTTGTAGCAATAGCAAACATTACAAAGATTTGAGTCAAAATTATACACGTTTCTTTTATGCCAATAATTATGTTATTTTGTGAATTTCCTACCAAAAGCGATTTTCTTTTTCTTTTTGCTCCCTCAGATTCTCCAAATAGTTGCATCTCAGACAAATATTGTCCTATCGTAACAAACCATACATCAATGGAAAGATGATTTAAATCTGGAAAATCTGGTTTTGTGGTCCAGGGTCACATTTCTTCATGAATCATTGGAAATAAGAGCAGGAATGAGTCAGGAGTCTGTTTGGAGTTCATGTTGACTGTAATATTGCAGCATTTAGAACAGAAGCAGGTTCTGAAGAAAAACAGAGACAAAGGAACTGACAGGGAACGTTTTAAATGGATTCATAATAATATCATCTGAAATTCTGTGACACACACATTCACTCATGCAGGAACCAAATAAAGCTGAGTTTAAAGGCACCAAGCGTCCATCTGAGGTATCAGAGCACCCGATTCATTCACACTGAAGCCGTTTTGCTTCTGGTTCGGTTTCTCCTCACACTGACGGCTGAGGTCCAGTTTTCAGTCCAGTGTCAGAATGAAATCTGAATAGGAGAGATTTCTGTGGAGGTCAAAGGCCGTATTTCTTCTTTAAGTCTTGAACAGAAGCGTCTCCCAGACCAGCGCTGTCAATCCAGTCAAACAGCTCCTGTAAGACTGACAGAAAGAAAAAGTGTGTGTTTATTCACTGCTGTGTGCCCTGTGTGTGTGTGTGTGTTTCAGTCAGTCTGTGTGTGCATGTGTGTGTGTGTGTGTGTTCGTACTTTTCTTCTCGGCGGACGACATGAACATGACGGCCATGTCAAACCTCCTCACACTCGCAAGGCTTCTCAGGACTGCCAGCAGAAGAGACGCATCTTCATGTCTGAAATCACACAAGAGACAGAGGAAGTGACATCATCATGTTGAACTCAGCCAATGAACAATGAACAATTATTTCCCTTCCTGAAAATTAATTGCTCAACTTTCTAGTTTTATTTAAAAATAACACTGCTTTCATTTTAATAGTAACTTTAATTCTTCTTCTTAAAGTTCGTGGTCAGTATACATGTATTTGATGGTCATCATGGAGCACTCACTGGAAGGAGCTGTGGAAGGTCTTGAGGATGCGGTTGAGAACGTCAGGCTCCAGAGAGTTCTGGAAGATCTTCAGATAAGCATCTGGACTGATTTGCTGAAACGTTAAATGTTGAGATGAGAAGCACAGATAGGAGACACGTGGAGACCGTGAGCAGCTCTGATGATACCTTCAGATATCTGTAAGTGGACTGTGGCTGACGGCTGATCTTCCGGAGGTCGGCCTCCAGCTGAAAACAGCTGCTGGGTGGAGGAGGAATTGACTCCACGTCTGGAGATGACTCTTCAGGAGGCCTGAAACACAAGACATGGAAGGCTTTAGAGACTCGCTGCAGCACCAGGAGATGTTGATGATCGTCTTCTCACCTGGACAGAGGAGCGTCCGAGGTGATCTCCTCTATCTTCTGGATCTTGTGATGCGGTGAGGTGAGGGCAGACGTGGATGATGAGATCTCTCCACCCACCTCCTGTATGTCAATCCTCCTCAAGGGTTTCTGAGATGACACAAACACAGGAAGTGTTGGACTACAAGGACCTTCAGATTCAGAGCGGCTCTCTCGTCATGGACTCACTCTGGATCTCAGGTGTTCAGGTTTGTGGATGGGCTGGACGCTTCTCCTCTGTTTGTTCTCCTCCGGAGCTAGAAGACCGCTGCTCCTCAGCTCCTGATTAACAGACGAGTGAATGAGAAACTCAAACACATATCTGCACACACTCTTATTATGATGTGGAACAAAAGAGTAGTGGTTGATTGGTTGAAGTGTATTTGATTTAAAATATCCTAGTTCATATTTAAATTCTCTAAATGTGGTTCAATACGAACAGAAGAGGTCTGAAGCTTTTTGGTTTCTCTCATGAGATGAAATGAATAAATTTAGGTTTAAAGACTGCAGAATAAGCTGGGTCATTGTGATTTGCTTTTAGATTTATGAACAAAAAAGGCGTCACTGGGTTTCAACCAAAATAGTCAAAAATGTTAGCTTCGCAATTTTACTGTTGAAATGTAAATTATTAGTAGTTTTTTTTTAATGTGATTTAAAAAAATAATAATTTATACTTTTATTTAGTAATATTTTATTTACTATAACTAATCATTATTTTTTATTTCTAATTAAATTAATAATTTTTTTTATTTTAGTGAAATAAAAAGTCTGCAATTTTTTTTTACTATAATAGTTTATTACAATGATTTTTTTATGTTCATTATATCATTTTTATACTTATTTCTTAATATTGTGATAATTATTATTATATAGCCATAGTGAAACGAATAATCACAAATCTTTGGCATTCCTATCACGCACAGCATTTTCCCCCTCAATAATAATTTTTAAACAGAAAAGCTGCAATTAAATGTTTTCCCAAAAAATAATGTCCACTTTTAAAAACATAAAATGAAATATTTTATGAGACAAATAACATGTACATATTTTTATAAAATGAGGTATCTTGATTTTTATTAAGTAAATAATCTGTTACATTTAATTAATAGTAATGTTCTTATTTTGGTTTTATTTAGTCATTTTAACAATATTAATATTATAATATATAATATAACAATATATATAATATAACAGTATTAATAATATTATATCGATATAATAATATATAATAAAAATATAATATAAGATAAAATATAATAAAATATAATATCGATAAATAGAAGAAAAATATTTTGGCCAAATTGTTGTCTACAAACAAGCATCATTTTTTAAAAAAATGTTTTAATCCGAAAACTGCCATCAGATGTTTGTCCCTAAATCATCCTGAGATCTTACGACAGAATAAGGAAACCACGCCTGATGTTCACACGTACCGCTGAGAGCTTCTCGATCTCACTCAGGGCCTGTTTGTTTCCTGGCTCCAGCTTCAGAACCTGCTCAAAATCTGCAGACAAACACAGACACGCGTGAGCTCTTCAGAAGCGTGGACTCGGCTGCGGTAGAGCGAAGTGATGGGTGACGGACCTTCTCTGGCCTCTCTGCTCCTGCCGAGAGCGGCTCTGGCCGTGGCGCGTCGGGCGAAGGCTTTGGTGTAAGTGCTGTCCAGAGCCAGAGCTGAGTCACAGTCCTGCTCCGCCTCGCTGAACCTGCACACACACAAACACACACTTTCAGAAGTAATGCATTACAATATTGCGTTACGTTCTAAAAATCTGTTTTTTTTGGAAAGTAATGTGTTGCGTTGCTTTTGTTATGTTTTCTCATCAGGGCTGGGCTTGCTTGTTTGATTTTAATATAAAAAGTTCTATTTTTGGCTAATGTCATCTCAGATGTCATGTTTTGGCCAAAAGTGAACTGAAAAAGCCTCAGGCTGGAGGTAATATACGTCTGTGAGGTAAAGGAAGAGGGTGTGCTTGAACCGTTCAGCTGTGCATTCTGGGTTGCATGAAAAAAAGGATGCAGGAGAAGAAACTATTCAGCAATGCACCCCACCTCTTCCTCAACTCTCGTTGCTTGTAACGCATTATTAGCCCTGCACACTGCACTAGACGGTGAGCACACTTCTGAGGGAGGTCACCTGTGGAGTTTGAGGAAGGCCATGGCTCTGTTAGCGGGCAGGAGAGCGTTGGTCTCATCCGCCTCCATTCCTCTGGAGTAACACTCCACCGCTGCCTCGTACTTTCCTTCTTTAAAGTAAGCGTTTCCCTGAAATGTACAGAAACGGCATCAGACTGGCTCTATTATATGATGATGATGAAAAAGAAGAGCGGCTCACTCTGTCCTTCTGCACGACTGCTTCCTGTTTCCTCTGCTGCTCCTGCAGCCTCTGCTGCTGTAAGGGATCGGCTGCTGTCTGCTCCGCTTCGCTCTCGTTCTTCTCCGTCATCGGTGCGCTCGATCCCAGCACCTGGAACAAGCACCAGTCACTAACTGATCTCACGACACACCAGAGTCTCCAAGCGGTTCACCTACAGACCTGCCGGAGCTTCTGGAGCTCGTTCTGCGCCTCCAAGTTTCCTGGATCCAGCTTGAGAACCACTTCATAATCTGGACCAATAAACAGAGACAGGAAGTTAACTGGATTTCTGTTGAAATGCATGATCATTTTATTTTTTTTAGTTTTGGATGTAAATGTTTTTATTTATCCAGCATCAAGGCTATCTTCAAGAAAATAATCATCAGTTTGAATGTTTGCTGCATTTATTTGACAAGATTTTTGTGGAAACCTTTGTGTAACTTTAAGGTTTGTGTAACACAACAAAATGTTACAACTGGAGTATTATCTGCTGAAAATGTCACTTTGCAACAATAAATTACATTTTATTATAGTCTAGTTTAATTTCTTTTTATTAAATGGAATTTACAATTTTAAAAACAAAATAATTAAAACAACACAAGTACTGATGCTAAAATGTTATTTTTTTAAATGTAAATATCATTTTAAATGTAATATTTAACTCTTTTCAGTCTTTTTGATCAAATAAACTTTTCTGAATCCTCAGACCTTCGAGAGCCTCCTGGTGTTTGTTGAGGGCCGTGCGTGCCGCTGCTCTCCTGAGGTATGCTTTGACGTATTTCCCGTCCAGAGCGATGGCCAAATTACAGTCGGACTCGGCCACGGCGAACCTGTGGCACACAAACACTCTCATCAGGACCAGACCAGCAGAACAGCGCTGTAGAAGACGATGGAGGTGCTGTACTTTTTCAGCCTGAAGAAGCAGGCCGCTCTGTTGGTGGGCAGCACGGGGCTGTACGGATCGGTGTCCATTCCTCTGGTGTAACACTCGATGGCGCTGTCGTACCGGCCGTCTCGGAACAACTCGTTCCCCTGAAACGCCAACAACACAAGATCATGTTTGGTTGATTACAGTTCCCGGTTTAACTTTAGTGAAGAACGTTCAAAGAATAACTTAAAGAGAACATAAGTATTAAGTAGTATTATTTTTTTTATAAATTTGGACTGCATGTAAACATCTTTTATGTGAAATATAATATATATTTATTTTGTATTATTCTGCCATCATTGTATGTATTTTTGTGCATGTTCTGTGTAATAATGCTGATTCACAAAAGCTACAACATGTCATTTGTGTATAGACAGGGTTTTTTTTAACCAGATTTGAGTCTTATTTCTCTGATGGATAATACTCTTTGTTCTGTTAGTGACATCAGTGTCGACAGTTAGTGTCTTTAACCTAACAAACACCTTCTCTTTCTCAGTCAGCGCCAGATCTGTGTCCACCTGAAGCCCTTCAGAGTCTGATTCGTTGGAGTGGACCGGGCTCTCCTCTGCGTCCATGGCCTCCAGAGTCTTCTCCTGTGAACAAACAGCGCTCAGTCGTTGCATCTCATGCACATCCGAGCGTGAATCACATCGCAGAATCAGATTACCACATCAAATTTGTCCCAGGCCTGGTAATCGTAGGATTTTATGCGCTGCTCCTCCTGCTCCTTCAGACCGCCGCCGTTAGTCTGCCGCTTCACGCTCTTCTTGGTCTTCTTATAATCTTTGTTCCTCACCGGCGGGAGAGTTTTCTGGAATAAAACACATTTTAGCAAGCTGAAAACAACTATATCTGAGGAGCTCAGAGTCTGGGAGCTGTACCGGTGCTTCGCTGACGCGTCCGGTGAGAAGCTGCTGGTCTTTCTTCTTGATTTCTTCCTCCCAGTTGTTCAGCTCTTTCATGTAGTTCTGCAGATCTTCAGCGTTCTGTCGCATCTGTATCTGCAGCTCCACCGCTTTATTTCCTGACATCACTGCGCTCTTCTACACGACATCAGACAGAAAGAGACTTCCTGCAAGCATTTCACCAGCTTTAGATAATAATTAATAAACACTCTTTATCCTGCACCGCTCCGTAATGTTTTAAGACTAATGAGGGGGAAACATGTAAGTGCAGATTAGTGTAGATTTCAACTTCAATACGTACATTAAAAAGCTTTTATCAGCATAAAAACTTAAAAGCTTTATTCCTCTCTATATTCACTCTGGGGTTTGTTTGTGTATCATTTACACTGATTTATGCAATATTTAATTCCTAAAACATGCATAGCTTTAAGTTTCTATCTCCATTTCAGCAGCACTTGCTTTATTCCTCACTATTATTCAAAAGCTTTTTTTCTGAAGGGTTTGTTTATGTATCATTTTCATAATTTTATACATTTCATGTGTAAACATAGTGAAAGTGCAGATCTTTAGAGGTTAAACACTTGCAAACACCAAAACTACGTTTTATTTATATATATTTTCTGACGGGGTTTATATTTCATTCAAACAAAGCAATACTATTTTTTTTCTCACAAACATGGAGAAAATGTGTTTATTTTCTGTTTGGCGAAACTATTTTCCAAAAAAGGAATCTAAAACCTCCTCTGTAAAAACTGTCATCAAAACTAAAATATTCGTTTAATTACTAATAATATTAAATACTAGTTTTACAGCAAAAACAATGGTAGTACGTTGGCGGAAGCTAAGGTTACCATGGTAACTCTTCAAAGGTTTAACTAACAACAAGACCCTGAAAAGCCCACTAACTACAGATTAATACGGGATTGTTAAAAAACAATAATAAAAAAATATCAAAACTACTACATTAAATGAAATAACTTTCGTCAGTGTGTAGCTTAATTCTAGAATATTCGATGTAAAGTTATCTGCGACAGAAACAGCATCAGCTGATAGCAGGTTGATCATGAGCTGTGAAGAGTTAAACACACACACACAAACTCATAATTAACTTAATAATTTACCTGATCTCAAATATTTTAGCAAAACATGGACTAACGTTACTGGCACGCTAGCACACGTGTGGAATAATAAACTTAAGATAATAAACTTAATGTATATTTATAGAAACTCATCCTGGCGCGTTTAAATAGGCCACTTCAGCAGCAGTAGAGAGCAAAATCAGAAGTGTGTGTATCTTACCTGTAGCGAGGATGAAGAGTTATGATCAGTAGTTTGTGTTCAGCGCCATGACAGCACAGACTCATCTGCGCGCGTGCGCGAACTACGTCACACACACACGAAACGCACTGCGCGCGCACTTAACGGCGCCAAAAAAGCGAGGAGGCCACAAATTATTATTTTGCTCGTTACCCATTTTGTGTGTTTATAATGCTCGTATTTTGTGTAAATATTAAATATATATTTTAAATAATATAGGGGCTTTTAATTTAAAAACAAACAACCTCGACGAGATCCTATTTTAAGCGAAATTGTATGATTTCGAAAAGCAAAACAGTATAAAAATAAGTACCTACACTAAGCATCGCGGCTATTTTAATAACGGAACTACTTTACTCTCTCCGTCACCCTTCGCCTGCTTTCAGTCACGTGACTCACGGGCGCCCGCGTGACCTCTGCGTACACGCGCAGCTCGGAGCTATGGCTCAAAACGGGGCAAAAGAAGATGAATATGTTAATAAAGAACCCGGAGAGCAGAAAGCGGCGGCGGAGAGTCCGCAGAAGGAGGAAGACTTCGGCTACAGCTTATACCCCGAGCGCGGCAGAAGCAGCAGCCAGTTCAAGTCGGGCTCTATCGGAGAGAGTCTCTTCACCTTTAAACACAAGTGTCAGATCATGCTGCAGTTCGCCATGGACACTAGTAAGGGAACGCATTACATTACTGCAATCTTACAGTTTATAGAGTTTATTTTACAGAAATATGCAATGATATACACACGCAAGTCATGTTTTAGATTATCTCTGCATTACTGTGGAAGCTTATGTCCATCACGAAATACAAGGGGGAAAATTCTCACTTTTTTTAATCTAAAAAGAATATTTTTTGCAGTTCCGACTTTCTTGGTATTCAGGGTTATTTTCTGTCTGCCACTAAATGTAAAAAAAGAAAGGCAAACGCTTTTCAGTTATACTATTATCAGTAGTATTATTTATTCTGATAATTTTTACTTTTCTCTGACATATTCCCACGGAATAAAAACAAATATGTCAAAAGGTTATCATGATATGTTTTATTTAAATTTAGGGGAATCTCACCATTTTGAGATCATTTCAAGTTTGTTTTGATTAGTTTCTGCCGCAGAATATGTATGCATAAGGAGTTCATATCTCAATAATTATTATTATTATTATTTTTGGGTGTGTCTTCCACCAAATAAATAAATAAATAAATAGTAATTGCATTTTGTTTATCTCATAATTCTGCCGTTTTCTCAGAATTTAGTTTAAATCTTGCAATTCTTTTTTTGGTCTCTGCTACTAAAAAATAAAAAGGTAATTCCAATCATATTATTTTTATTATTATTTTAATATCACAATTTAAACATTTTGCAAGTTTATATTTGGCTTTGCTGTTTTTTTTTCTACAACAAAGAAAAAATTTTTGGGCTTTGCTGTTTTTCTACATGTTATTTGCAAATTATTTTAATTCATCTCAGAATTCACAAGTTTGTTTTTATTAGTCCCTGTGTCTTCCATCAAAAACAAAAAAAAATAGGAATTGCATTTTTTTTTTAAAGTCTAATAATTCTGCCTTTTCTTTTCAGAATTTTAAGTAACATCTTGCAATTTTTTTGGTCTCTACCACTAAATAAAACATTAAAAAGGCAATTCCAATGAAATGATTATAGTGGTAACATTCGTTGCATGATGGAAACCAGCCTCTGCAGATTACAGTAAAGTATTCAGTCGCTGCAGACAAAGTTTTAATCAGTGTGTGTCTCATTCAGGTCCTTACGCTAAACTCTTGCTGGGTGCCATGAAGAGCTCGGGCTGGTAAGAGCTGTTTCTCATGAGCTCTTCTCCGCTGCTGCGTGTCACTGACGTGATGTTGTGTGATTTCCTCTCAGTACAGTTTATAAAGACAGACACTTCTCCTGCGAGGACTGCGACGGCTCGGTCAGCGGCGGCTTCGATGCCGCCACCTCTCAGGTCAGTCTCCTAAAAACCGCTCTATGGCCACAGAAACATGATGATGTGGGTCTGAACTGGATTTTCCCGCTGCAGATCGTCTTATGCCAGAACAACATTCATCAGCAGGCTCACATGAACCGTGTGGTGACCCACGAACTCATCCACGCCTTCGATCACTGCCGGGCCAGAGTCGACTGGTTTAGTAACTTCAGACACCTGGCCTGCTCAGAGGTCAGCAAACACAACACTGCAGTGCATTTCAAAACTAATGATGAAAAAAAAAAATAATTAAATAAAATAAACACAGATAATTGGTTTTAGAAAGCAATTATAAATATAAAACACTGAAACCAATATAAATGCTTTAAAAATATATATATATTTTTAATCTCATGAGTTTACTTTTTGTGCTACTAAAAAGCAAAAATGTAATTACAATCAATTAATTAATTTTTTATTATATTATTTTTTATAAGAAAACA
This sequence comes from Enteromius viviparus, assembly GCA_032353835.1. Lineage (NCBI taxonomy): Eukaryota > Metazoa > Chordata > Actinopteri > Cypriniformes > Cyprinidae > Enteromius > Enteromius viviparus. The sequence continues at coordinate 11,746,514 of JAUCNO010001091.1, read as the reverse complement.
TTAAAAACCACGTGTAAAATTAAAAAGGAAAAGGAAAAAAGAAATAGAATCTAAAATAAAAAAATAGCCCGCACATCTAAAATGTAAAAAGATAATATTACCAAAATTAAAATATTTTAGAAAGTGTAAAAATACTGTAACCATCACAAAACATTCTAGAGAGCACATATAACATTTAAAAATACATCAAAGTAAAGAAATGTAAAACACACATCTAAAATAAAAATACATTGCACCGAAAATATAATCCAAAATAAAATGTTTTAGAAATTACATGTAAAATTAAAGGTTTTAGACACCACATAATAAAACATAAATAATGTAACGAAAAGAAAAGATAATAACCCATCTAAAAAATAATAATAATTTTAGCCACTGCATCTGAAATTAAAGATTTAAAACTCAAATGAAACCACATCTAATATTTAAAAATAATTTAACTAAAATAAATCCATTTAGTCAACCTGTTGTGATTTGGTCTGATGTTTAAATAAAGGTCGTGTGTGTGTTCTCTTCAGATCCGAGCCGCCAATCTGAGCGGAGACTGTTCGTTCGTTAATGAGCTTTCCAGATTTAACTTTGGCCTGAAAGAGCACCACCAGGTTAGTGAGTGTGTCTGTGTGCTGTGGATGGCTTCTGGATGTGTGTGTTCATGTGTGTGTGTGTGTGTGTGTGTTTAGGAGTGTGTTCGTGGCCGAGCACTGCGCTCCATCCTTGCTGTTCGTAAGGTGAGCCGTGAGGAGGCGGAGCAAGTGGTTGACGAGGTGTTTGACAGCTGTTTCCATGACCACGCCCCCTTCGGCCGCATCCCACACAGCAAGAAGGACGCCAAGTTCGCTCACAGAGACTACGAGAACCGAGATCGATACTACGCTAACCTCTGACGCAGAGAACACACGCTGAGCATCTGAGCACATCTCTAAACACCTGAGCATCAGTTGAAATGGATGACGCTATTTATTGTGCGCTTTGTATATGATTGTACAGGTTTTTATGAGTTATGGCAAACATTCAGCCTCAGGTTTCTCTAATAAATCTGAGTTCTACACAAAACTGAAAACCTTTCCATTTTTAAATAATAAAGAATTCAGTAAGTGTTTTTTCTCAGTTACGTCGTCGATCCACACAGAGGCATTGATGCTGTTAGATTAATGATGGACTTTCTATTGAATTGTGTAATTAATTCAGTTATTTGTTTTTGCTGTTATGTAATATTATACAAATACATACATTATACATTAAGATTGTAATTTTTTTTCATTCAAGTTTTATATTTTTAGATCAATATTACACACTTTTTTATTCCTTTGTGTATATTAAAATATTTCCATAATTAAGGAATGTATTTATTAATGTATTTTAATAAATATGGACGACTAATAATTAAATAAATGTTAAAATATATAAATTAATAGTTAAATACATAATTAAATTCATCCAGAAATGTATAAATAAATATGTATTTATTTATTTAATTACTACTTAACTAACTCATTCATTCATTTAATTATTTAGTAGAAATAATTCAATAATTTAAAATGTTAAGAATATTATAAACACTAGAAACATTTACTTCCCTTCTCTCCAAATAAAAAAATCAAAGAATATATACATGTATAAATAAATGAATAAATAAAGGTAAGAATGAATAAAATTATTAAATGAATGAATAAATCTATTTATCTTTTTATGTATTTAATTATTTCATTATGTATTGAATGATTTATTTATATATTTCAACATTTATTTAATTTTGAGTAATTTGGCCCTCCGTAATACAAACATTTTTATTTATTTATTTTATTTTTTTTAATCTATTACATTTTTAATACCTATTTTTTAGTACCAAAATCGATATTATGGATTTTTTTAAATCTTAATGATTATTAATTAAATATTTGCAAAATTAACTTAATAATTGGGATATACCTTTTTTTAAAATAAAAAGTTCTTATACCCTATGCCCGATAATGGGTTTTAGAGTTAGTTGCGTCGTTGATCCGCGCGGTGGCGCTGCTGCTGCGTGTGTGCTGTAGAGCACATGGACTCGCAAAAAACACCCCCTAAATAATTTCCGTGAGGCGTGAATATAAACCAGTCGAGTTCCTGTCAGTGTATCCTATATTTAAAAGATTTAGCTTTAAAAAAAGAAGGGGAAAAAAATCATTTTATGCGAGAGGCTGTGAGCGGAATTAACTCACAAACAGTGATGTGATTGGTTGATGATGTGATTAATAACCATCACCTGTCAGAGATTATATTTGCACAACAAACCAGAAACAGCACGAGAGAACGGTAAGTTCGTTTTCTTTGTTTTATGACAACTTTTTTTTATAAAAAAAGCCCCAACAACAATTTATTATTGTTAAACAGTGGTAACCATAAATTACCAACACTGAAGTTTTACCGATTTTAATGTTATAATCAATAAACCCATGTTTAACCAATTAGGCTAATGTTTTCAAGTAAATGTAATTTATACAAATTTTAATCAATCACAAACTCTAGACGGTTAAGCTTCTGTTATTCTGAGTAGTTTAAGATCTTTCACATCCACAGAAAACTACTTCCTCTGGGAACGTGAGGAGAGCCGTATGTTTGCACCTGGAACTGGGTCATCACAGTTTATATCCTCAGATTGTCCAAGCAGTTTTGTGGCCAGTAATTGTGGATCATGTGTTTATTTGAGTTGTGGTGTTTTCAGGTTTAGCTACACCTCCACACACACCTGTGAACCCTGACCCTTCTCAGATCCCTCCTGACGGTGTTCTTACTCCAGACGTGATCTTCAGCACACACTCGTTCGTCTGTCTGTGAGATCAGGAAGATGTAGTGAATGTGACTTTCTTCTCTCTGTCTGTAGGAGATCTTCCGTGACCTCTGACCTCGGAGCTGGAGCCGTTCTCTGGGAAAAGGCTTGGACGGGCCGTTTGTTGAAAGAAATGTGGAGCAGTTTGTGTGTAAAGTGTGCAGAATAAAAGGATAAATGTGACGTCTGTGTGCTGTTGATGATTTGTGGAGGTCCTCTGATCTCAGTTCTCCTCCAAACCTTTGCTTTTAATGATCAAGGTTTGTGTGTCTGATCAGGTGAGATTCTCTCTGGATAAACCGTAGGTTCAGGCGTGTAGTTTTGGTGGTTAAACTGGGTGTTCAAATAAAGTTAGTATATGAAGGGCTGTAATGTGATGCAGTTTGTTGATGGTGGAGCTGTCTGTGATTTGTGCTGGGATCAGAGTCTGGAGAGAGAACGTGTTTCTATTCCTCTGAACGGACTCTAAACACAGTTTAGTTTTCTCAATAAACCTGCCTGAAAGTTTGAAGTATACCTATTAGATGTTAATTAGCGGCTTCAGGTGTGTTTAATTAAGGTTGGAGCCCTGGTTTAGCAGGAGACTTAGGCCGTGTCTGGAGTATAGAAGTCAGACAGAAAAGCCGGGAGAGGTCCAGTATAACCGCTGCTGGTAGTTGTCCGGGAAGCCCCAGGGGGAGCGTCTGGATCTTCACTCCCCCTTGACATCCGAACCTTCTGTGGTGTCCGGTCATGTTCTGATCCGCTCCACAGCTTGTCACAGCTCACGACCGGCCCAGCGTCACGCAACCGTGTTTCAGTGACCAGGCTGGGGTTCGAACCCAGGCTCCTTCTGTTGAGAGAAGGTTGCTCAGACCGCTGAGCCACTGGCACTTCCACACTTCCAGATGAGCTGCTGGTAAATTTGTCTCTTTTATGAAAGAGTAGTGAAAGTAAAAATAAAGTGAAATAGTAAAAAATTTTCTGCTTAATACTGGATTCGAACCCAGAACTCCTGGATCATCACCTGACTCAACACCTGACTCTCAGACCGCTGAGCCACAGCCATCCTGCAGTTTTGGAACAAGGTGACATTTATGAGTCCTCAGAGATAAAATAGTTGTCAAATTGTGTTTCTATAATAATATTGAGTGTTTTTCAGTGAAGGTCATGAAAATACAGAAATGAGCAACTGAGAAAATAATAATAATAATAGCAGCAACATCTGAACTGATGTTGACTAAAACTACAGAAGTTATGAACAGGAGCAGCTTCTTAAAGACGAGTATCTTATGAAGACCTGCACAAACAGAGACAATAAAAGAAATGAAATTAATTAGAAATGTATTTCTCACCTGATCATCTGTGAACTAAAACAAACATTTCAGCTCAATAACCAGAAATCCTAATATAAATATAATTTCAGGACATTATATTCAAGCAAAACTTCTCATGCTCATATGATTCATCAGGACGACTTTCTGAAACAATACATTATCTGGAAAAACTATTTTCTTCAGTAGAAATATATCAACCTTGACCACAGTTAGTTTGAACCGATTTCATATAATTTACTAATTAATCACGACCCTCTGCAACAATGAAACATCTGGAAAATCAGCCGAAGTATAATCTTGTACCTGCGCGCCACCCTGTGGTGATCTGTGTGAATTACACTGCTGCTGATTATATTTCTGCGTCAGACAGAATAAAAGGTTGAGGTAAATTATGCAGCGATTAAGAATTATTTAAGAAATGATTCGCTATACTTTCCAATAACAAACATCTGGTAAATGTGTAATTTTTAGAAGAAATATATTTTTAGATCGATAAGTCAGATTTTATATATATATATAGTCAGAGGAAAACCTTATTTTTCAGTAATTTGATATTTTATAAATTAGCATTTGCTATTAGAAACAATTAGGAAAAAACTGTGCTCTTTCATCCACTTTGTATTTGAGTTTGTGAGCACTGCTTCGCAGTTTTAAAAGAAACTTTTATTTTGAATATAATTCCGCATATCCGGTGCTGCAGCCGTCCTCTGTACTGCGCTCATTTCAACGCTAATTAAACATGATTTTAGGAGGTTTTTACAAAGCGTCATACCTTCTGAGGTGCAGCGGGGCGTCTCGGGGGATCTTGAGGAGGAAGATGAGCGCTGATTCTTCATCTCTGACCCTCAGAGAGCAGCAGGACGGAATCAGGTGACCTTTGACCCTAAACAAGCGCTCTTTAAATCCAGCAGTTTACTACTGTGACCCAAACATTATGTGGACGCTTAAATCATAATTAGTTCTGTCCTCATTATTTATAGAGAAAACAGTACAGTCTTCAAGCAAAACAATACACAAGAAGTTTATTAGGCTTTGCAAACTTTAGTTGTGTTTTAAACTGTCATTATTTTTCCAAATATATATATATTTATATTATAAATTTATTTTATTTTTTAATTACATTTATATTGTACTCTAAAAGTAATAAATTATATACATCTAAAATATTAAGTAAATAAAGTATTTTTTAAACTTAATTTTAATTATAATTTAATTTACTATTTTCTTTCATTTAAGCTATTCACAGATTTATTATTACTCAAATATTATTAGTTATTCTATTATTATTATTGTGCTAACAACATGTAAAATGATGACTGTAATATTAGTGTTGTAAGTCGCAATTGTACTTTAAAATAAAGATGAGTTAAGGGGAAATGAATCAGGGGTGTGTGTGTGTTTTCAGGAGGATCGTTTTGAATAACCCTGGGAAGAGGAACGCTCTGTCTCTGGCGATGCTGGAGTCTCTGAGAGAAGACCTGCTGACAGACTCTTCCTCGGACGACCTGCGGGTCATCATCATATCAGGCAAATGCTCACTTTCCTCAGGAGACAGATTCGTGAGGCCCCGGGGCCCGCAGTAACCGTGTGTCTCTTTGCAGCGCGGGGCCCCGTGTTTTCCGCCGGGCACGACCTGAAGGAGCTGAGGACCGCTCGGGGCCGTGACCATCACAACAGGGTGTTCCAGACCTGTTCAGAGGTCAGAGGTCAATCACTGCGTGTGCACCAAGTCCCTTTCACTCTCCCTTTGACCCTCCATAGACAGTGAACCGTGTTTGTGTTTCTGTAGTCTTTGGTGTGTGTGTGTGTGAATGCAGTGGAATAAACTGTGCTCTTTCTCAAAGGTCATGACCCTGATCCAGGACATCCCGGTACCGGTCATCGCTATGGTGAACGGTGTTGCCACGGCGGCGGGTTGCCAGTTAGTGGCCAGCTGTGATATCGCTATAGCGTCAGATAAATCCACTTTCGCCACACCTGGAGTCAATGTGGGCCTGTTCTGCTCCACTCCTGGAGTGGCCTTAGGACGAGCCGTGCCTAGAAAGGTCAGAGTCTTTATACGAGAGAATGTCGTTACCTTCACTAACATTTATATACATACTAAATTGTAAAAGTACCTGCTGATGCAACATTAGCAATAATATTACAAAATAAGACAACAATAGGCATAATAAATAATAAGTTTTTTTAAACAAATTATACTGAAATATATTACTGTTGTAAGTTACATTTGTAACATAAAATAAAAAAGATCATTACAATATTATAAAATTATATATTTTATCAAAGGAATTAAAAAAAAAAAATGTATACTTGATCCTTGAAATATTATCAAAACAATTAATAATTAATTTATCTAATATTATTACTGTTGTCAATTACAGTTATACTTTAAGATAAGAATTATAATGTCAAACCATTTAATAATAATTAGTAGTAGTATGACAGAAGTATAAAAGGCTGAACTGTAAATAACAGTACCGTAAAATAAACAAATGTGTGATAATTATAATATTATCAAACCATATAATCAGAATTATTATTAATATTTTTACTAATTAAAAAAACGTCAATGTTGTAAATTGCAATTTTACTGTAAAATTAAACAAATTTGATTTGACTCTAAAATTTTATATTATTTGATAATAAACAGTGCTGTCAAACGATTAATCGCATCCAAAATATACGTTTTTGTTTACATAATACATGTGTGTATGGTGTATATTGATTATGTAAATATAAACACACACAGATGCATGTAGAAAAATAGGTTATATTTCTATAGTAAATACATTTATATAAAATATAAATTATATTAACAAATATATTCTTGTAAATACATACATTTTCATTTAAGTGTGTATTAATAAATACATAAATGTACACAGTACACACATGTATTACAGTAACTTTTCTTTTGTATGCAATTAATAATAATAAAACAATAGCAAATAATAAGATAATATTTTAACAAATGTAAAAAGTTAATTTACGGTTATAAATTTTGCTGTAAAATTTAAAATGAATATTTGATCATTGTATTTTAAACTACAAGCTACAACACTGCAATTAAGAGTGAAGATGGAAGAAGAGACATTGTACTGAACCTCCAGTCAAAGCTCCTCTCTGCTGCGGTCACTAGAAACACAAACCTTTCAAGACGTCTTGGGAAAAAAATGCAGTTCAGCGTAGATGCATTCAATCGATCAAAATATTACAAATGATTTATATTTCTATTCTAACTGTATTCTTTAAAAAGATAACTTACTTGTCCCTCTTACTTTACTTACGGCTTGATTCTTAAAAACGGACCGTCATGAGTGTTTCTGTGGCCCAGGGTCACTCATGTAAATGTAAATGTGTGCAGGTAGCGATGGAGATGCTGCTGACGGGCCGGCCGGTCTCTGCCCGGGACGCTCTCCAGCATGGTTTGGTCAGTCGGGTGGTGCTGGAGGAGCAGCTGGAGCCGGAGACGCTGGCCGTGGCCCGGCGGGTGTGTGAGAGCAGTCGGCCCGTGGTGGCTCTGGGGAAGGCCGTGTTTCACAGACAGATGACCCTCGGCCGGGACGCAGCCTACGCCTCTGCTGCCGACGCCATGCTGAAGAACCTGACCCTGCAGGACACTCAGGAGGGCATCCGGGCGTTCCTGGAGAAACGCAGGCCTGTGTGGAGCAACACTGATGCTGTGGACACAAACACATCCATCACACCCGATGCCTTCAATTCTAAAGAACCCTGAAATATATTACGGTTGAACTGTAAAATAAAAATAAAGGTTTCATAAGGAATTAAGATTGTCAATCTATATAATTTTTGTTTATATTATATACAAATAAATAAAAAAAGAAAAAAGATCAAATAATATTATTAAACAATAAAAACGAGGCAGCTGAAATATTACAGTTGTACTGTAAAATTAAAATAAATATGACAATTATGATTATTGTTAAACTCTTTTAAATAATAAAAAATAAAATACCAAATCATTAAATAGTATTTCACAATAATACCACTAATAATATTTTTACCAATATAAATATTTAAATATATTGCTTTTTTAAATAATAATTGAGCTCTAAATTGTTTTTTTTTATTATGTTAAGTCTAATAGTATTTTTAAATGAATTATTTTATCTAACTATAAAAAGAGAACTATTTTACAAATGATAAAATATCAAATACATTATCCAATAATATTACTAAACAGCATAATAAAATTATAATTGTTATTATTTTAACTCCAATTTGAAATACATTACTGCTGTACATGAACAATTTTATTTTTACAGTTGATCAGGATCATTTTTACAACATTGTAATATAATCTCAGATTTATCAAAGCAATCAAACTCAGGACTTAATTAAAATCATTCTCAGCTTTTTATTGAGTGTTGTAAAGCCTCTGTAACACATCTTGCTCTGTAATCTGGGATGTTTTGTAATGAATCTTTGCGCTGTGTTTGTTGGTCTCAGTGTCCCAGGAATGCTTTAATTAACAAAAAACAAAAAAATAATTTGACATGTCCTTGTTAGCGCTTAAAGTGTTCAAATGAAACCTCTCCTGACGTCCGCCGGGCGACTTCCTCCCGGCCTCAGGTTCCGTCGGCCATTAGGAACGCCCAGCCCTGGCAGGTGACCCGGGAGCGGGCCAATGGGGTCGAAGCGTGGGCGGGGCAGGATGACGGGCGCCTGGTCATAATCTCCGCCGATGATCCCGGGAGGATAGAGAGGGAAAGGGACCGGAGCGGACGGGACCGGGATGAGCGGGAAAATCGGAGGCAGAAAACGGCATCTGACCCGGCGCTCATTCTCCTTCCTGTGCTTATACTTCTTTTTGTAAAGCTAAGAAACAAACAGAAAAGAATATAAGTAATCATTAATTGATTCATATAAGGGGTGGGCATAGATTAATTTTTTTAATCTAGATTAATCTAGATTAAAATGGCTCATTTGAATTCTGCCGAAGGCATTCAGAATATGTGTGCTACCTAAATAATGAATTAAAAAAAGTCTTTGAGAACTGGTTTCTCAAGCCAGGTGGTGCATTAGACAAGGGGCTCATCCCCTGTTTTCAAAATGCATCACAAACTGCTTGAGAAAGCAGTTGGGAAGTTTCTTAAAAATAAATTTTCCCTTAAGCAAG
>JAUCNO010001091.1:11694604-11711895 GCA_032353835.1 Enteromius viviparus | reverse complement strand
ACTGTTTTAACGGTCGAGTAGTACGTTCGGTTTTAAATGTAGTACCTACTGAAGCAGTATGCGATTTCGGACGCAGCTTAAAACTCATACAAAAACACAATGACCTGTGATTGGCTGCTTTAATTGTCAGTCAGGTGCAAGTGGGTGGTTCTTCTCCATTAAAAGCAGAGCGTAATTCTGGTAAAATTGAGTTGCAGTCAGAATACTGGATTAATAATAAGCACTACTCTTTGACCTTGGTACTCCTAATGAACGAAAGCACACTTTCCACTTTTCTTATGACAGACGCCGTGTAATTATCTGTAATTAAGCGACTGCTGCAGAGCGAAATTAGCCGGAGCATCACGCAGAAGTTTTTTCACAGTTATCTAACGGTGTCGTTCACCTTTACACGCTAACACACAGGTCCAGTACACACTTTCACAGACACACAACAAACAGTGGAGAAACACGGCTCTTCTGCCACCTTCCCACACAAACACATGCTACGCTCCCTCACGCTGTTAGCTTGCGTCACTGAGCGCAAACACACACGATCACACACACAATGAGAAATCAGAGTGAGAGTCTTATTAATATCTAGACTGACTCATTGTGAAAAAAGGACAAGTGTCTTTGTACTGTATGCAGGTGAGAGTTTACCACAAGTCTACAATGGATCCTTTAATGAAATATTAGAATTATTTTACAATAATATTTAAATATTTGTATGTATTAGAACTAAAACCAGCACCGCAGCAATCAGCAGTTTTACATCTGAAAGTGCACCGTGTATAAAATTATTGTCTCTAAAAAGAAAGAATCAAATATAAATCATTGAAAGGAGTCCCTAGCTGTTTCATGTTGACATCAAAATTAACCATAAGCATATTACCTCCCCCTTGTTGTGCGCAGACCTGGGAAAACTTTATTTTCGCATTGGTCTGAATGAAAACGCTAATTCATTCTTCACCACTAGGAGTCACTTTTGTAGCGTTAAAAGCTCACAACACTTCACTTCAAAAGTTAGGTTTTTGTCTCAATGTTTTATGTTTTTAAAAGAAGTCTCTTATGCTTACTAATCCTGCATTTAATTCAGCAAAAATACAGTAAAATAGCAATACTGAATTATTAATATAATTTAAAATAGCTCTTTCCCTTTGCATATTTTTAAAATGTAATTTATTCTTTTGATGCAAATGTAAATCATGATGCATTTGTAGGGGTTTTATGAAGTTCAAACAAACAGCATTTATTAAAAATGCTGAAATGTGCAACATTATAATTGTCTTTTTAGTGGCCTTTGATAAATGTTTGATAAAAGTATTCCCACTGTGAGCAGATACTGTCAACAGGTCAACCGAACCCAAAGACAGAACATAAAAACAACCTGCAGACGTATTCAGTCTGAAGAAAATATACAAAGAATACAATCACAAAATAATGAGAATGAATTCCTGGAGATGCACAAAAGTGACACGCATGGTTCTGTGCAGAACACGCAGCCGTTGTTTTATTAGGCGAGTGGCATAAGAAGTTTGCCCAAAAATTGCTATTGTCAGAATATTTCATGGTTGCAGGAGCAAAGGCATAATTTGAGGAGTTGCGGGGCGGGTGAGAGCCACTTTTCTTGCTCTCAGAAAATGAATTTCAAGCATAAGTGCCTCCAGTTCTGCAGCTCACGCCTTGCCGACCTCACAAAAACACTTCTAAAGAGTCGCGTCTGCCGGGGTGAAGAGGTCCAGACAGACCGAGACGCCACTGTGATTCTGGGATACACAAACACACGCTAGTGAACCACCTCACCGGTAGAGATCTTGGTTAGCCCGCATGACTCTGAAACCAGCACCTGTGGAGTGAGTAACAGGACCTAAAAAAAATGCATAAATCAAAACTAAATTGGCTAAGCGTATGATCTCTCCTGCTCTGGTTTGCTTTGGCCTCGTCTAAGGTGAACAGGTTACTTTGACAGACAGATTGTTATGACAACCGACCCACACACTTCTTTCATACTCCATTTGGTTTGATTTCCATCACTTCACCAACCACCGAAGGTAGAAGGAATCAAGCGCCCACTCACATCTTTGGTTTGACTTTAATCATCAAAGCTGAGCAGATGTTATGCTGGATGAGATCATTAAATTAAGGTTATGGCACTCGTGATAATGATTACATTTATGATGATCTCAGGACTATAAAGCGTGATCTCATTTGCACTTGTAATCGTGTTACAGTTTCAGCCACTCTCAAAATCTGAAATGACTATAAGCTTGGTGTTTAGATGTTAAAACAAACCTACCTCACATTATTTTTACATGACATCCATATGTTTCACGATTTTTACATTATATTTATAACATACAATCTCAACTTTTACAACTTACTTTTTGAAATTATAAGATACTAGGTCATAATTATGAGATAATGTTGATTTCTTTATCTCATAATGACCTAGTATCTCATTATTTTGATTTTATATGACATCATTCTGTTTTCTATGTAGTATGTCATAATAATGACTTAGTGGCTCATAATTTCCATTTTTATCTCATAATTTTAATAGTATGCCAAGTTAAACTGATCTTATAATTATGACCCAGGATCTTATCATTTGGACTTTATGTCTCTAGATTACTTGGAAAAAAAGTCTGCACACTCTCACATGCGGAATAAAATTTACTGGAAAACAAGGCATCTCATAACTATGCCATAGCATCTCATCATTTAGATTTTTAATGAGATAGTATCTTCATTTCTACTTAATTAATTTCTTCTAATTTTTTCATAATTATAACTTAAATGTCTCATCATACATTTGTGCCGGTATCCCAATTTGTACTTTTTAATCGCATAATTATGACCTAGTATCTCATAATTACTCACAATTCTAACATAGCATTTTATCATTATGACTTTTAATAATACTATCTTGTGTTCCTTAATTATGACATAAATGTCTCAGAAATTTGAGTTTTATCTCATATTTATGATATTGTCCCAATTTCAGCATTTTATTGCATAGTTATGACTTAGTATCTCATATGCAAGACTTTTAAATAATAATGATTCTGTATCTCAATATCAACTTTATATCTCACATAATGACTTCATATCTCATAATTTGGAATTTATTTCATAATTATGACTCAATATGTGACAAGCCTGGACAAGTAACAGACTTACCAATGTCCATATAAACTCAAATGTATTTAGTCAGATTATAATAAAATTTAATTATTCTTAGATTATTCTTAATTTCTCCTCTTTAAACGTGTCTCAACAAATCACAATTCTGTGTTTGCCATATAATTTTTTCCACAGTAATTTACAACGAATTTAAAATTTGACCACTAATATGTGTTCCCTGTGAATCAAAGCAGCTGAGCTGCAGAAGCATACAAAAATATTCGTTACACTTCTAAATTAGTGATTTCAGAGGTTTCAGCCACGGGAGTAAAGTGACATCCTAGTTTAAACACATTTCCAGCACTTTGATATTTATCGTGAGCATTCGCCAGCTTCGCCAATTAACAAGTCATAAGAACCGGGGTGATGGAATCCATGAGAGAGAAGTCATCCGTTATGCAAAAATAAATCTTTTGTAACACTCGGGCCCACTGCTGAACAGAGAGGAAGCAAACCACCTTTTCGCTACATTTTATAGCTCCATTGCATCCTGGGATTGCGGCAATGGATTGTGACATTAGGCTGAGGTACCAAGGGGCGTGTCGCAACATGAAAATGTCTTCATCACTTCACTTGGATGAGTGTTAATTGGAAGTAACCTGAAAAACAGTTCAGTGGCACTTCAGTCTTTTGGGATGAAACAAGCATGTGCTGCTATCCTGTCTCTCTACCGAGTATATTAAAAGTTTGATACTCCGCTAACATGATATTATGCTTTTCTACCTCAGCCTGAAATCACCTGAGTCACCAGGGTCCCATTGGATGAGTCCATGATCACCGGAGACCTGGGCCTTGATATCTTCACTATAAATTCTCATTAAAAACTAGAAAAACACAGACCTGCTATAGTGCAAGTGTGTGGTGTTTTTAATCTTTCTGGAGCAAGTTAGCTTATTTGGTGACCATCTTAACCACAGAGAATTTCATTTCTAGCCATGCATGCCAGCTTAAAAATAAAATAAGTGTGAAAAAAGAAATCCTTCTTTTTAGAGAAAGCCAGATCTACTTAAAAAGAGAAAACTATCAGTCAAGCTGTTTTTTAAATTAGCAATTAAATCTGACAACAAATTTCCAAAATCAGGTTGAAAATTTACTGGTGATGCTTGGCCAATAAGGCATATATATGAAGTCTTCCTGAGAAGGGCAATTTTCCATCAACAGATGAAATGCATTTAGATTGTAGAGTCATTCATAATTACAGCTATGATGTTAGCTAACTGATGATGGTCATAATTCTTCAAATGGCACACAACTAATGAGTTGAAGGCAATTTCTACTGCCACTTTTATTTCTATTCTAATAATTTTCCTAATTCTCATTAAAAACTAGCTAAACAGTTACCTGCTAGTGCACGTTTGTCTTTAAACTACTTTGATATGAAGCACTTCTGAAGCAAAATTAGTTTGTTTGGTGACCATCTCAGCCACAGAGAGTTTAATTTCTAGCCATGCAAATACAGCTTAAAAATAAAAGAAAATGCAAAAGTATGTGAAAAAAGGAATAATTCGTAAGTCAATTAATTCTACTGCAATTCTATTTAAAAAGAGAAAAGACCAAAATCTTTAAAACTATCAATCAAGCTATAATGTTTTTTTTAAATCGACTATAAAATGTGACTAATTCAGCTCAAAATCAAGTTGAGTGGTTATTGGTGGGACATCAGGTTTGAAGCTTTGAAGTCTTCCTGAAGTTCTTGTCTATGACTTTCCATCATATGATGTGAATTAAAATGATTTGCATTGGAAGAAAATGCATGTGACAATTTTGTGACATTTCACCTATTCACTTATTGACAAGCTTTTTAATGCTAATGGAACAAAATGAAGTGCAAAGTACATTAGGCGATGTTCTGTGATCTATGCATTTCGTAATTCCTGTGCTGCCATAGAGAAAAGATGGAAAATGCATTTTAGTAGTGCAAACCGGTCATCTACTCTAAATCATAAACCAGCTGTATTAATACTTTCTGAAGCTCTTCTTCCAGGAAAGCATTTAAATATGGCAATTTTCCATCAACAGTGGATGAAATGCATTCAGACTGTAGAGACATTCATAATTACCACTGAATTATGGCTAACACCAGTTAGCTAACATCATAATTCTTCCATTGGCATATAACTTACAAATCCCTACAAATATGATCATTTTCACATGACTTGAAGCCATGTTTTGGGGTTTTTTATGCAACTGCCATATAAGCATCAGGAATTCTCCAATTAATTTTCCTATTTAAACTCCTTCAACTGTTTCTGATTACACAAAAAACTTTTGATGTGGACGATATCCATCTTGTAGACAGCTTTTTTAATGTATATCAGCCTCTCAAAACCATATCACAGCTACTCAGAAACACCCGCAGAGGAAAATGCTGGCAGGGGGAATGCAGTTTCAAGAATATCAAGAATAATGGTATATTCAACAAGAAAAATAATATGTAGGACAGGACTTGATTTTATCCACTGGGAGCTAATTGGATGGAGAAAGTGTCAAGTGGTTAAAAAAAAAGATTGATAACATCAGCTGACAAGGAAAGTCAGAAGAGTTTGGAGAAATGTAGCATTGCATCACTTGCTCACTAATAGATCCTCTGCAGTCAATGGGTGCCGTCAGAATGAGAGTCTAAACAGTAACCCACACCACTCCAGAGACTATGAGTTAATGGCTTTTGAAGTAAAAAGTAGTGTGTTAGTAAGAAACAAACCCATAATTATAATGTTGTTAACTTAAACCATTGTTTTTACCAAAATGTGAATGCATAATAATGATCTCAACTATAAAAAGTCCATCCCCACATCATAGCACACCATCATAGAGATGTTTTTTTATGCATTTTGTCACTTATAAAAGGTAATTGACCTGTGTGTATTTCAGGCGAGAAGACTTTTTTACTGAAGGAAGTCTTATAGTGGATTTATTATAGATTACGGATTATAGCTACGGTTTAAATGATTTTTTTTTATTGTTGATGATTGTTTTTTCAGCAGTTTGGGCTCTCATTCTGACGGCACCCATTCACTGCAGAGCAAGTAATGCAACGCTACATCTATCCAAATCTGTTCTGATGAAGAAAGAAACTGATGAGCACATTTCAAGCCAATTTTCATTTTGGGTGATCTTTTGATTTAATGAACACTCCGTTCAAGTGCAAATATGTTTTCTGTGTCGTAAACTGGTAAATTATTATTAATATTTTTTTCAACTGCACACCTGAATACTTCCAATCAAGAGGTTTGCCAACATGCAGGTTTTTCTGTGAACTTTAAACGCATGCTCTTTTCTCTGTGCTCCAGCAGAGATAACATTAGAAGAGATGCAAGGTTAATCGCCTCGCTCTGGGGCGCCAAACACCTCCACGGCCACATATGTCAGGCATCTAAAGACGAGATTTAATGCACAACACCTACACGGCGAAAATGCATGCATCGCCAAAATCTCCATCACAACATTTCATTATTGCATAAAAGGCACGCAGCTGCAAGCTCGTGGACAATGGAAAAAGAGACAGTTATGGGAGTGGGTGCCAAGCAGGTATTTATCTTTTTGCTGCGCCTGCAGATTTTGATTAGCAGGTGCGCTGACAGAGGAGTGCGTGAGTCTTGGGTGCACTTGGGCAAATAGCAGATGGGTAATTTCAGGTTTTATACATGGGAGAAAAAAGCTGTCACCTCCGCTACACAGAAACCGGTTGGGGGCTCATCCGCCACCCACTCGCTCCTTCCCACACATGCTTGAGAAAAATCGCACATGCTCGCTCTGAGACGTCTCCCCTGGGAGGCGGAGGAGATCTTATCCGCTCCCCAGTCGCAAGATTAATACTTTCTTCTAATAGTGCACTTATCTGGTCACAAACAAGAGCGAATCATTAGTAACTCTGTGTGAAGTGCAGGCTGGAGAGGGATCCTGGGGGGACACAATTAGTCCTGCACGCTGATAGCACCCTGCCACGGGAATCCTGCTTGATGTGAGCGCCGTCGCATGGCATGTTACGAGAGAGAGTCGGGCAACTGGGGAACAGAGGCAGATGGCCGGCAAACTCCAGCCTTTAATCTCGTACTGAAGGTCTGCCATAGTCTGCATGCTAAATGGATGAACTTGATCAATTGTTTATAAGCACCACAAAAGATATCAAATGCATTTCACACTTTTAGAAGTTGCGGTCCAAGAACAGTAGTTTAATTTTCACTATAATGCATTTTCACACATGCAGCTGAAGGGCTTTTATAAATGAAATTTGCATCATCACCCTTGACTTGACTCTTTAACCTGTGGATCACAAAGTGAGAAATGTTCAGACTGCTCTCTTCCATATTTCTGCTTGATTGATGCACTATATTTCATGCCTTTAAACTCATACTGGAGGCCTGCCATAGTCTGCATGTTAAAGGGAGGTAAAGATTATACTATAAAACAATTCAGATCACAAAAGACGATCTTTTGCACAAAGTTAACGGTTCTCTTTTCCATACACAAAGCAAATGAGGAACGGATGCTATCGAACTCTAACACAAAAAGCACTGTAATGGCTTTCTGCTTGACTGATGCATTATATTTGATATCTTTATATTCTGTTATAGTCTGACTCTGCATGGTAAACAGAATTAAATATTTTTAATAAGGATATCAGATGAATTCCACAATATTTTACACCATAAGTTGCTTTTTACACATCTGTAGTATACTTATAGATTAAAATTATGTTCTCATCCTTTAAACCACAAAATGAGATCCTTTGTAAAATGTTCACACTGCTATTTTTCATAAAATACGTCTGCTTGACTTGATGCACTATATTTTATACACACTATAGGGAATTCAAATTATTTCTCTATGAGCAATAAAAACTATTTTTAATTTCTAACAGTAGAACAGTAGTCATCACTATAATGCATTTTCACACAGCTGTAGTTTTGCGTTATCACCCTTCAAACTGGACTTTTTTTCCCCAAAAGCAGAGATATTTTGCAAAATGCTCACCGCACCCTTTTCCATACAGTTTAAGCAAATGAGGAAAATATATTGTTATGTGCCAAGCACCATTAAATATGTATGCTTGATAGGTGATTTCACACAAGTTGCAGTCCGAAAACAATAGTTTAAATAGTAAAATGCATTTTCACGCAACTGTACGTATTTTAACGGCAATTCATACGTATTTTACGAGGTGGCTAATTCGTACGAATTTGTACGACCTTACTCGTACGAATTCATACGATTTATTCTAAATCGTACATATTTTACGAGATGGCAATTTGTATTAATTTGTACGAATGACCTAAACATAACCCCGCCCCTAAACCTACCCATCACCTGATTTTAGACAAATTGTATGAGTGAGGTCGTATGAATTAGTACGAATTGGCACAAATTTGGCATCTCGTACAAATACGTACGAATTGCTCGTGAAACTGTGTTGAAAGAGTTAGTCCATTATGAAAATTCTGCTATCATTTCCTCAGCTTCCAAACATGGTTTACTTTCATCTCTAGAGGAACAGATTAATTAGTTGTTATTAGCTGAAGATACCCTCAATTACTGTATCGTTTTTTTGTGCATCTTCCAACACATTTGTACAAATAAATGCAAAGTGCGAGCAGAGAAGATTAAATCACATCCAATTAAAAAAAAATTTGTTTAAATATGTAGAATAAATATTTGACTGATATAAGTAAATCTCTCAAATATGATTTGCACACAGTGAAAATTGTTCCCTCGGGATGCACACCAGGTTGACAGGCCTCTCATTTACTTTTTTAATGCATGGAAATGAGCAGCTTTGCTACATTACTTTATTCTCAGTATTTTGAGTGACATGGGTAGAAATGTCGGGCAGGTTTGGAGCGACATGAGGATGAGTAAATGATGACACAATTTACATTTTTACAGAATCAAATTAAAACGCTGTAAATGAGCAAGCGTGAAGCAGAAAGGGAAGCCTACTGCTATACACAAGCACAACGTGGGTCATTTAGTGAACTACACAACTGACAAACCTTGACGTGGCACACCGCAGGAAAGCATGTCAGTGGGTTAAATGGGGGAAACATTAAAAACGTTAAAAGAAAAATGTTCCCCGCTCTCACACTTCTGTACAGCACGAGGGCGGTGAGGTGAAGAAATTTACGGTGTGAGTACAGGAGAATGGGGCGCAGGCGGTAGCGTGCCGTCACGACGTGCCATTACAGAAATGGAAATGGGATTTATAGAGCTGCAGCGGGGCACCACGACTTCTCCCGAACGGCCGCGGTTCCTGGGGGCATTACTCACAGCACGCCTACCACCAGGACCTCAATACACACCCAATTACTATGTGCTTAAAACTATTACTATGCACTCAGAATAATGCCCCTGTCCATTACCATCGCCCTAGTCAACGCAGCAGCACGCTGGGAAAACAATCTCCCTTTCTGATGCACCTACTCAACAGGGTGGATTTCTAGAGCGCCACATTCAGCGGCCTGACAAGATCAAGACTCAACCAGACAAACAAGAGCTATATGGCAGGAAAAAGCTCATTTGCATTTAAAGTATTTAAAAAAAACACCTAAAAATCTGATTTCTTGATGAGATTTTAATAGCATAAATACAGTATGTACACTTTTTTGTGTAACAAAGTATCTTAATGGATTGTCTATTTATATCCATTTCAAATAGTGCTTTTAACAATTAACCATGATTAATCACTTTCAAATACGTTTTTTTTTTACCTAATATATGTATTTTTTCTGTGTTTATTTATTATGCATTGCATATATAAATACACACAATTACAGTATATATTTTGAAAATGCATATACATTTATAAAAATGTATTTAATATATGAACATAACATCTTAAATATTAATGCATTTGTTTGTATTTATATATACATAATAAATATGCACAGTACACACTCATATATTATGCAAATAACTTTTATTTTGGATGCAGCACTCAAACACACTCAGAGTTGAATTTGCAGTTTTCAGTCCATCAAAATTCATAAATGTTAAATATATTAAAGATCATAAAGAATCTTTTGATGACATAGAAATGTGTTACACAGAAATTCTAAAGAAAAATATCCAAACGAAAGAAAGAAATGTGAAAAATTTTAAATATATCCATTAAATATATATAGTACCGATTCGTAGTAAGAGAGTGATAGTATGTGTAAAACAACCTCAGTGTAGTTATTTTTAGTATGTGAAGCTTATGCCGTGAATGGACTCGAGTGGGATTTCAAGTTTATCACACAGAAGGCAAAACATTTACACTGATAACTGATATGAGAGCAGCCGTCGTGGCAGGCAGCCAACCACCAGCCAATGCACGCTGTTTACAAAACCACTAACAAGAGATTGAGTGAAGCCAGAGATGGAGATGGAGTAGTAGAAGCTGCTTGGTCTGTGTGCATGCAGAAAAAACACTGAACGCTTTCATACGTTCACGCTTTCTGGAGCTGACTAATCATTCAGCAGTGTGTAACCCAGTAAAGGTCATCAGAAACTCTATCCATCTGCATTAAGTTTGCCCTAACAGTCTGCTTAGTTAAAAACTACAGTTAGCATTTCTACAAATTCAAATTTGAATTCAAACTGGAATTCAATTTTCTATGGATCCAGTGTTTGCAACAGGATAAAAAAAATTAATAATAGATAATTGCAATTTTATAATTCTTACTTTGTTTCTCACTGTTCTGAGAAAAAAAAGAAACTAAATTTCAGAAAGACAAACACTGAATTCAAATTGCATTTCATGCAAATACAAGTTAATGTCTTGCATTCAGTTAATATTTCATGAATCTGACATCATATCATGATTAGATGTTTATATTGTATGATTCTAAATTCGTATCTCATACATCGGACTTATATTGTAAATCAGAGTTTATATTCTCATTCTTCAGACTTTATATCTTATAATTCAGAGTTCATAAAACAATTCTCAAACGTCAGACAATTTTATATATAATGGTTATACAACATACAGCCTGCAATTTTAAATATCTCATAATTGAAAGTTTTTATCTCACAATTCAAAAGTTTATATCTCATAAACCAGCATTTATATCTCATACTTTGGAGTATCTCATACTCTATACGTATATCTCAGAGTTTTGATCTTGCAATTCTGAATTTGTATCTCAGTTCTTTTTACATGTCTATTTTCTATACGTACCTCAAAATTATGAGATAAATTCACAATTACGAGATAAATTCAGAAGTCATTCTGACTTTTTTCTCACAATTTTACATTGAGTTCTTTAGTGTTTAACTCATAATTCAGAGTTTATAAAAGTCTGATTTGCAAGATATAAACTTATAACTTAGATATAAACTTGCTTTTTATATATTTTTTTATTCCATGGCAGAAACAAGCTTTCATAGTTTGCCACCTAATTTCTCAGTTCAGCTGTGAACGATGCACAAGCACATGATCAATATTGATGTATTGTTTTTAATTAGACCTCTCCCTTTAAGAGAAACAGAGTTTTCATGCATCATTGACAGCAGTGAGCAACATTAAAAGACGACGTCCCCTAGAGGCCTGTGAAATGTCAATAGGTCAGGTCATCTCATTCACAAGCTATGCTGCGTTTTCTGACAGCCTCTGACTATTTATATGCACTCATCAATGGTTTCTGCATCAGTGTTAATGGACTTTCTCCTTCAGTGTTCCTGTCCTCTGTCTCAAGGGCTGTTCTAATCAAAATGACCCCCGCCAGACTCTGACCTTCAGAGCGTATACAGGACAGAGGACATCATGAACACCCCGGTCCCTTTGCTGGTAAAACTTTTTATTTCCATCTGGGTCCCTGTGTAGATTTAACATTTTATTACTGACCTGCCTCATCAAAAAGATTGATGAATAGACGTAACTGTCCATGTCTATGCGACCCCCGGTGGGCTGATGTGTGATTTTATATGCGATTCGATTTACGATATCACCATCTTGATACTCCACCACATTTGTGTTCAACTCGTACAGCTTTCAGAATTCGCAGAAAGCGTTACAGCTTGAATTTAAACATTAGAGAGCATGTAATTAAATGTACATAAATACATTCTACATTTTAAAAAGCTTAATATGCATGCACAATATTTAGATTCATAAAATTCTGATATTTTCTCATTCATTTATATCTTCTTTTTTTAAATTTGAAATACTTTAGGATTATTTTTATATTAAGGATGCATTAAATGAATGATCTTTTGATTTATTCAAATAAATACCGTCCTTTTAAACTTTCTATTCAACAAAGAATCCTGAAAATGAAGCAATTGTTACAGTTACTGTGTTTTTAATCAAATAAATGTAACTTTAGTGAACCTAAAATTCTTATTTAAAAAAAAAAAAATATTAATGTTTTTTTTATTTTAAGCTTTTTACGATTTTATGTTTTAATGTTTCATAAATATGATAAAAATAATTTTAAAAAAAATTAAAAATCACCTCTTTTCAGCAGATGTAATTGCTTGAACTCTATTCTTGATTAAAAACATCAGTTCCCTATTGATAAACTCCAGCCCTGCCCTACATTTTTTCTTGGTATTTCACATTTTCCTCAGAAATACGACACACTACAGAAGCAATGCGTTTCATGACCATTTTTGCATATAAAACATTCATTCTCCTGCCGCTTTCTTCACTATTCCCACTCTAAAAGCTGGCCAGGGATTTCTAACCTTCCCTTTCTTGGAAGCTCTTCTAAATTCTGCTGAAAAAGATCCAAGCCAGAGTGAATTATCGTGCACATTTCTGGTCTGAGCTCACGTCCCTGATGTGAGGAAGTTGCAACATCCTTAAAGAGAGATTACCAAAGCCTTTTTTCCACTGCTCTTCAAAGACGCCATCTTTGAAGACAAAAGGGAAATCTGTGCTTGGGCCATTTTTCCACACAAGACAGTCCCACGTATTCTGCTTCAAACTTGTTCAGAATTCAACTGAATAATGTTCAGACGGTACATTTTCGAAATCCTGTCACGTGACCTTCTATACTTTGATGGGATTGCAGCTTACAGGAGCTGCTGATCATTATTACCAAATAAATGAGGTCAATTAGCAAACACACAAAGTCATCTAGAGGCAAAGCAGAGGCCGAGAACAATCACAGGTGTCTGTTTACTTCTCAGCGTGGCATGCCTTTGATTTATGGACACTTGATTTCTCGGTAAACAAATTGCTAATAGAACGGTGGCTGGTGAAAAATGGCTTGCAGTTAATTATGTATGACAAGAGAGGTCTCTTATTAAATGGAATTTTATCATGAAGCGTCTTCACTCGTGATAAGAAAACTGATATTCTTTGGGAGCGAAAAAGGAGCATACATTATTAGTTACAATATTCGCTGCAGCAATGATATCGCTACACATGTGCTGTGTGATCTTAAATTTCATAATGCAGATGTGAAATACAGAAGATGATGAAGGCATTTAATGGTCAGAATAATTATTTTGTAAATAAATTGTAAGTTGTAAGGTTACAAGACAATATCCCTCCCCCAAAACACACACACAGTTCATTTTTAATGGCAAGTAATATTGAATTGAACATAAAATTTTCAGATTCAATTCAAGCATCACTTCTTTTCAACTTATTGAATTCTTTGTTTTTTATGCATCTCTCTCATATGTTCTCTCTTGTCTAAAAGCACCATTTTCTTCTATTTTGTTACTGATTTTTTTTTACCCAAAAACAAAACAAAAAGCAAAAAAAAGAAAAAGAAAATACAATTACAGTTTTTCTACTTCAACATGTTTAATTTAACGTGTTATTTGTGGTTTATTTGTAAGTCACTGTAATAAGTTTCATTTTCTGTTAAAAAAAAAATTACCAGCATTTTTTTCTACATTTTTAATAAAGGAAATGCTTCATTAAATTACAGTTTTTAAAGTTTATTGGATTACATTTATTAAAAAAAAAACATACATAGTGCTGTCAAATGATTAATCACGAATTTAATTGCATCCAAAATAAATGTTTTTGTTTTAATAAAATATGGATGCTTATGAATATATATAAATAAATAAATAAATATATATAAATAAATAAATATAAAATTACATTTGTTAATTATTTATTCATTTATTTATTTATTAATAGTGAAAATTGTTTCATGAGTATGCAACAGCAATATTAAAAAACACTTAAATATACAAACTATAGATAAATAGCTATAGCTAAATATTATTTCTGCTTTTTTCAGTCACTGAAACGAACGAAATCATTTGCTCAAATGACATGCATGTGATTACAGCCTTACCTTCTTTTTATATAAAACTAACTGAACAATACAATTTAAAAAAATATAATACAAAATACAACACAAAAACAGCAATGTTCACACCTTTGCTTGTTAAGGAGAAAAGACACCTATTACTGGAAAGCTACAGTAGACAGCTCCACTATAAACAAAGCAGCCGGTCTAATTTTAGCCAGCTACTTCCAAACATGCTTCCACTAGCTCTTTTAGCTTAATACACTTAAAATGTAGATGCTATTAGGACAATGTTTTTTCACATACTGCTAATTACATCCGCAAAGGCAGTGCGCTTCACGCTTTCACCACCACTACCCTCCATCTCTCATTAGCTGCCAGCAGCACCTCAAACAACCTCCTGACCCGTGTGAAGGCAAACTCTAATTAAAACTAGTAGACGAGCGTCTCTCACAGCCGTCTGAGCTCTAATTACAGGCCAAATATGAGGCTTCTACCGTCTGATGGGAAAGGAGTATTGATTAAACAGCCACCGCGCTCTCTATCCGGTGACTGCCCTTAAATATGCAAAAAAACAGCATGTTTTCATCAGCCTTTAGATAAAAATCTCTGTGACCAACAAAAATATGTATTATTTTTTTGTGTGTGTGCATGAAGTAGTTTGGATTCATTTGTGAATATACAAATCAATTCAAACTACTGAACACACAGAAAACATCTACAGTATTTCTGACTTGTTTTTGAGGAAAACGTCTAGTAATCAATAATATTATAATGCATTTCCTTAAGATGCAAAACAACAGAAAAAGACTTGTTTTATTAAACATTTGCGCTGTCAAATGATTAACTGCATCCTAAATAAACCTGTTTGTTTACATAATATTTGTATATTTATTATGTAGATATATATATACACAAACACATGCATGTATATATTTGAGACATTTATAAATTTAAGTTTATATTTAAAATATATTTATATATAATATAAAATATAATATATTGATGCATAAAAGGTAGATATTTTCTAAATATATACTGTTTATTTCTACATAATAAATACACACAGAATATAGGCATTTTTAATATAAATAAAAAAATGAATAAAGACATTTATTTTGGATCCAATTTGACAGTACTATTTAAAATTCATCAAAATTAAATGACTTTATGCTGAAAACAATAACAAATATCTGCAGATGGAGTGAGAAAATAAAACTCCCTTTGAATTGTTTATTGTTCTGAACTTTTCCCGCCAAAAAAAACAAGCCTCAAGTAAAAAATATGAATAATAATAATAATGAATAAAAATACAACATAAAATAATGTGTAAAAATACTTGTTTTTAAGGGATAAAATACAATTGTAGAAAATGTAGGCTATAAATGAACTTAAAAAAAATATTTTCATTCTTGTCGTATTTTTCAGTAAAACATATAAACATTACTTCGTCACATTCTTGTTAAAATAATATTACAAATGGAATTAAAGAAAAAATACAACTTGTTTTTTTCCACCTAAAGTAAAGATATCTACATTTACGAATGGTTAGATGCTTAGAAGAAAAAAAAAAAAACATTATTGCAATAAAAAATAAAAAAAAGCAAAAACAAACTACACCAGTCGTCAATATCTCCCCCATTAATCTTCTAGCAACTCTTTTAGTCTTTTTTTTCACAAACATTTTTGCTGAAGGTTTATTAAAGATCTGATTGGGTGAGTCAGCTGTCAATCAAAGTGGACAAGCCCCACCCTTTGGTCTTATTTGGCAGCAGATAAAATTAAATGAATTACATTCCAGCCCTACAACATCGTTTCAGTCTCTCTTTTAGATTTTTCACCTTCAGGATATGTGCTCGAGAGGAGCTGAAAGGTAGGCAACGGGCGGCCTTGGGAAATGTGCAAATTAAAGTCAAGAGGTGATGCAAGTGGTCAAGTGAATGGAGATTATGTGCCTCCATCAAACAGCAAATAAAACACACCCGCACGCTTCTTCCTCCTCCTGTGACAAACTCTCATCTCGTCCCTGCGCATGAATAATTCACTCAGATACTCCAAAAGGAAGAGCTATTAAAATTACATGGGGACAGGGGGAAGCAGATGAAATATTCCTGTCTTTCCTTTCTTCTCTGTGTACTGTAGCTCTGAGTTGCACGATTAAAGAGGTCTGTTTGAGTTTCTTCACCCCTTCTACACATTAGCAAACGACATGAGATCCAGCCACAATAAATATCTCTCCGCATATTGGAAAATGTTGTCATTACCATATTTCTGAGCGATGAAAAAGCAGGTCAAATATCCTCAAGGCTCCTTACAAGGAAAATGAGATGTGTCTGGACACTTAAGGACGAATCAATAGTCTTTAGTCACAGAAGCATGGTTTGCTAATCAGAGGCAGCTGGTGGTCATGGAAGTGGGATGTTTTCCTTCTAGAGATCATCTGATTGGTTAAAAGAGTAAAAGGCACAACACTCCAATTTTGTACCTCCTTGAAAAAGAGATGTCACATCTCCAATAAAACTCCAATTACAATTTTAATTTAAAGCCGTTATATTATTACTGTACAAGGTTATTCTCAGGGAATGGTACTATTCAAAAATAGTCCTTTATATTATGTTATTATTTATTTATTTATTAATCATTTACCATGAAAAGGTGACCGCTTCATTTACAAGAACTTCGTTTCATGCACAAATGAAAAAAAATTGGTAAAATACTTACAATTAATAATTAAGTTAAAAAAATGTGTAAAACAAAAAAAATTTTGATAAAAATGTGATTTTTTTATGTAATAATGTAAGAGCAATAAATGGGATATTGTAATTAAATAAATACATGCATCATTGTATGTTATTTGCATTACATGTAGAAAAAAGTGTTTGTTAATTAAAAAAAATTAGATGAAAAACAAACTCTAAAAACTATATA